>WYEA01010442.1:56650-99466 GCA_033558465.1 Alcedo atthis
AGGTGCCCCTGCTCTGGCAGGGGGGTTGGACTAGATGATCTTCTAGGTCCCTTCCAACCCCTGACATTCTGTGATTTGACTTTAAGTTTTCTAATGTAAGCCATATATACATTTGAATTCCTTCTTAGCTCCTCAAAAACAATCTTCCACACTTTAAACTGATGCAAGATACTATTTTTTTTTTTAATGAGCTGCTTACAAACTTAATCACTATTAACAACACAAGTCATCAGCCATAGTAGTCAATATAACACAGGTAGATGTTAAGATACTGCAGTATCAAGATAATCGAGAGAGAGTATAGACATGTGGACACATGTAACAGATAAAACTTCTTATCAGATACCTATGAAAAAAACCCCTGGGAATTAGAATTAAATGAACTAGAAACATTAATAAAAAGGATATTTTATTTTTAAATTCTTCTTCTCAGTAACTGAAAAATAAAGGAGCAGCAACATTTGTGATTAATATTCCATAAAAAGAAGTAAGTAACTGGCAGCATTCAGTATATTTTGAATGCCAGATTTTACAATACATTGAATCCTTTCTATAGAAAATATTAGCATAAAAAGCAATCGGATGTTACAAAGATGCCAATTATTAAAAGCTGTGGGCTCACATACCCACGCCCACACACATGAACCTCTATATTGTATTCTTTCCATAGCACTGGCTTGAATTTTTGGCATATCAAAAATCAAAAGTAAGGTTTCTTTGTTTCAGCAAGCATTTTATATCTATATTCAAATTAAAGCATAGTGGTTAAATTAACATCACCTTGGTCAATTCAATGTCCAATTCTATGTAGGCTTCATAGTTTTCCTACAGAGGGCCAGAAAAAAAAATGCTCCACAGGACAGGGGGTACACATTTTAGGTGTACATGTGCACCATGACTCTTCATTTTAGAACAAGGGATAATATAATTTATCAAGGTTTCAGTGCTCAATTAGATACCATAAAACTTAATTACAGGTTGGTCTCATTCTCTTATCTTTTAATTTCATGTCAGCTTAATACCACAGATAGAAGCAACAGCTTTTTTTGTGTGTGCTGTGCCAGCACCTACTGACCCCACAATTTGAGGAATTGGTATCAAAAATTTGTTGCAACCTTCTCTATAGAACTTAGGATTTACAAATAGTGGGTTGTAGTCAGAAACGAAAACCTAATTCACCCAACTCTTGAGCTCTTACTTTAGCAAGTGAACTACACACTTTCTTTGCTACCATCATAGATATTTGTTAGTCTGTCTGCATGCCTCTCTCTAATAAAGTGCAGATCGATCCACTTCTTAGAAAACAGATCTATGAACTATTGGCACAAGTGAAGGGCTTACTGAAATAGTCAAGTTCACCTGCTGTGCCTGGGGCAGCTTCTGATTTGGACTTCACCACTGACAGAAGAGACATGCATCGAGTTACATTTCACTAGTGAGGAAAACTAAACAATGCCCCTGTTGCTCTTGGGAAGCATCTCTTTTACTACAGTAGGTTTTGCCATCCTAAACAAGTACAATATGGTCTCTATTCATTTTCCTGCTCTTAGGGTGAAAATCTTTGTAGATGCAAGTTATTATTTAAGAAAGATAAAATATGTATGCCTTTTCTGCTATGGATCAAGCCAGGAGTGTATGTAATGCCCATGCCTGCAGCAGCTGATTTCTCCTGAAAGCTGAGAAATTGGTAGCTGTTCCAATGTGCTTCAAGGGCACCCCCAGAGCCATGAACACACTGCTGAAAGCATCACCCTTCTGCTCTCAGAAGTCTCATTCATTGCAGTGTAGCCTTTAAAATTGGGCTATTTACATTCAGAACTTAGAGGTCTGGGAATGAAATCTGAGGCTGACTGTATTTCACTGGTGAGCTACAGTTCTTAGGGGTCTCCAAAGCATAATCTTTGAAAGCTTTAGGCTTTCAGTGGTAGCTATGTAGACTGCTTTCAAAAGCACCTCATCTCATCTCATGAGAGAGATTTGCCTCCCTATGGACCCTTAAAATCCAGGTGCTAGTGCATAATATTCTCCTGGCACCAGCAGCAAGGTCTTCCTTACCCCTTTGTTTCAATTCCCCTCCTTCTCAATCAGATAACATAGTCAGTGTTTATCCAAAGTCAGTCATATGCCAGACCTGAAACATTTTATAGTCATATGTGTTCCTTAGTTGCAAAGCAGCAAGGAGTGTAAAGAGTCTATGGCTTCTGGTGCCTTAGTATCAACCACTGTGAAATATGGCTCTATAACATGATGCAGTTGTGTTAACATACAGCCTGTGACCTCCAGCTCTGCTGGAACCGTGCACAGTCTCTCATGCACCTGCATTTTCTCCTGAGCAGAACAGTAATATCTGTGGCATCAATTGTATTCTAAAAGAGTAAAAATATTTAAGAAACAGTTATAAATTCTACCTTCTGAGTAATTTTTCGATCAAGTTGTTAGGTCAACTTCTATTGTTTACCATAGACCTACTAGTTACAAGGAAAAAAAAATTACTATCTGATCTAGCCAAGGTACACAACATATACAAAGTCAAATACTTCAAATGTGAATTCTCAAAAATTAAGGATGCTTTCACCTAACCTCTTAAAAAATAAAGAGAAGGCTTTATCAGCACAAACATATGCAATCTTCACTGCTGATTCTCTATATGTTTGACTCCTTTTTGTTCTGTCATCTCTAGTCTGCCCCTACCTGATATTCACCCCCATAACTCCAGCTCATCATCACTGTTCATCACCTTCTTCGAGAAGAAAGATTTATGAGTGTTCATTATTGAATCCTTTAAAATTCCAGAAATTTTTTACTTTTTTGGAGCAAGTTGCAGTTTTCAGTGCTATTTTGTTGACCAAGCACAGGTCAGTTTTCAAAGGGATGTTAAAACACATCTCTCTATATTCCAGATTTTAAGCACAGGGAAGAAATAGACACAACATGGAGAGGGATTTTTGTTTGTTCTGATGTTTTTTAAACTATTGAAGTAATTGCCCTTTGTCTTCCTCTCATAAAAAGTGAAATTGGTGAAACAGTCCATAAAAATTCATCTGAGACTCTCATCAAGCATGAAAAATTTCATCCTGAATTGCCAAAGCCTGACAGCTATAAATAACTGCAAGCAACACACAATCAGACAAAGGGCTGAGCAGCATCAAAAACAGGCAACCACAGCTACAACTCAACCCATTTTTCATCAAAGAAAGAAATAGATGTTTATTACAATGCCTTAAGAGAAACAAAGCTGGCAGACGTGGTCACCTGCCCTGCCTCCAGTCACCACACACCTCAACAGAGAAGATGAGGAGGCAGAGAGAAGTCCAAGCAGGTCCTTTTGCAGAACCCCTCCATGAGCACATATGCACAGATACAGCTGGATCCACATGAAAATTGGCTTTGTGACAGGGACAAATGACAAGCACATTCAATGATGTGGAGCAGGACTAGACAGCACAGACTTCATGGCCTTCAATAAAACCACTCTGCCATGGCAAGTTCCCTTCAACCATCTGATTAGCATGTCCTCTCACGAGGCATTTGAAACGTCCCCCCCTTTCCCTGCATTTGCCACAGGAGTTCTCAGGCCTCATCCATACCTAGCTCCCACTTCACAAGTCATCAAATTCCTGCTCAAGCCACAGATGGCACACAACCTATAGGGTTTTAAATTATTAATTACCATGAGATGGCTGATAATTTTTATAGTGCATGAAAGGACACGTTATGCAGAAGACAGTGAGATTAGTTCCTGAAATGGGTTGGCAACACTAATCCAGGTTTTACAAGTAATCCCTTAAATAACAAAATGGCCTTCAAGGCCTGTCTTGCATGCACATTGCCCTCACTGGAGCTAGCACGGGGCCACCCAATTCCATCACCACCACTCCCCCTCCCTAGGGCTCAAAGTCACTTTTTTCTCAAAGCTTCATCTCACAGGTCCCTTTTGACTGCGAGTGGTCAGCACAGAGGTGTACACACACAAACAGTGTTTCCCATGGGATCCTTACACTTTCCAGGCAAAGAAAACCTCCTCACTACCCCAGCACACTTGCTGCACCTCCCTGACTTTGAACAACACAAGTTTTTAAGGCCATGTGGAAAGATCCTCAAGGTCACGTACACAAAGGGAGCCAACAGAGCAGAAACAAGTGCATCAGCTCTTACTACATTGACACTATTAATATGACTACATGCAAATCACACTACTAGTGTGTTTGAGCCTGAGACAGAAACAACATGACCTGTTGGTCACACTTAATTCTGACTTCAACTCTGGTCACAAAACCACTTTTTTGATCCTGACCAGTTTTTGAATTGAGGCCCCCTTAGGTGCCTTTGAAAAACATTTTTTTACAGTGGTTAAAAACACTGCAAAAAATAAGGACTGGGCCTTGGCAATTTACACAATTTTAGCATTTTCTTGAACGTTTGGCAGTTTACATAATCTGCAAAAAAGAGCAGTGAACACACGTAAATTTTATTTGAGAAAAAAATAACAACTATAGCCACATTCAAAACAAATCTCCAATAAAAACTTAATCAGGAAAAACCCCACAACAATCCTCGTGTACTATATTGCAGCTTATTTGTACTTTTGTCTGCTTCCAGGAAGATGAAAAAGCAAGCTATGCTCTGATTTTACCAGGAGGTGGCAACCCCAAACAGCCAGCAAAACAGTGCAAAATGCTCCAGGGACACACACTTTGAAACAAAGCACAGCAGTGTAGCGTTGCATCCCCCTTGTGGTTACGTTTGCTGCACTACCACTTTTTTTTCCCCTCTTTTAAATCCGTTTTCCTTCTAGTAAACAAACAAAAACACAAAACCAAAACAACAACAACAAAACAACAACAACAAAAAAAAGAGCTAGCCAGCATCTATCTTGGTTTCTCAGTAAAACAAGACTTCTACAGTTATATTCTTTGTGCATGCATGTGCACATGTACACAACTGCATATCAAAAGTTCTCTTGCTGCGATACGTATTTTTCCAGGTCTGACTACTAAATAAAAGGATCAGAGTACAGAGCACAGCTGGGGAGAAGGTGCAGTGTGAGCTCAGCCCATTAAAGGCCTGAAAACCAGCAGGACTGTGGGAGGTTCATTCAGGTCTCAGTCTGGAATACCAGACATGGAGCTATACTTCAGGACACACTGTTCCAGCTGGACCAGGGACCATTTGATGCTTCTTGATCCTCAGCCTTCAGGATAGATGAGGATTATGCTCAGTAACCACAGAGGCAAACCCATCCACTCCAAATTCATTTAACTAAAATATGTCCAGGACTCAAGAGAATTCTTTTTTTTTTATTATTATTCAAACAAATCAACCAATCAACTAAAAAAAAAACAAAAACAAAAAACAAACTGACACAACTATGAGAAAAATACAAAGCCAGAGAAGCCAGTGGGAAGATTTATTGTTATTGGAGCCTGCTTCATTGTAATCCTCTGGCTAGTGTTATGTGAAGGCAGAGGGAAATACATAAACCAGCCTAATTGTTGAATCCAAAGAGTCAAGAACAAGAACAAAAATGTTGTTTGTGACCAAAGTGGGATTCATTTTCCATTTCCAAGGCTGATTTATTTCACTTCAGAAATTTATAGTGAAGATGTCAGCAGCTGAGCCTGTCACCTTAGACACTCTTCATAATCAACAGTGAGAAAATAAGTACTTCAGGGCCCAATTATCTGGTGCATTAAAGAATTATTTTTTTTTTCCCAGATGAGATGAATTGCAAGAAGTGGCTGTTTCTTTCCATTGGCCTTAAAGACAATGCAAGACCAGCAGATCAGACATAAGAGAGTTACATACACATTTCTCAGTGAAACCTTCCCTCCCCTGGAGTGCTGAAGAGCCATTAACACATCTCTGCACCATTAACATCAGAAGCAACCCAGCCATACACCTATGAAATTCATCTCCATCCCCCCAGAAAAACAAGTATCTTCAGTTAAGGTTTTGAATTGTGTGGTATCAGAGAGAAGCATATGAAAATACCATCTGTACTTTTAAAGCAAGAAACTTAGCACTATTTGTTGAACATGAACACAGAGTTTGAGGTAGAGAGTCTACTACTGGTCATCTATCTCAGGCTACAAAATGCCTGAAGAGGTCCAGGTCTGCTTTCCATAATTTTACAGTCAGAGGCACTTCTTGCAGGTGGAGATTTCTCTACTTTCCTTAGATTACTTGACTTGCCTTGAGAACTTCATGAAATCTTCATAGTGCACAAAGAGGTTATTTATACAAATACCCAGCACATAGCACAATGAGCACTGATCCTTTCTTTACTGGTGTCACTCCTGAGTACCGAGTGCAAACAGTCACTCATTAGCATAACTTTTGAAGGGGTAATACAAGGGAACATGCATCACAACATGGTTTTATCTGCTTAATTGAAGCACCATCTCAGCAGAGGGAAAATGAGTGTGAGGTGTTGGGAGGGAACCAACACTGAGACTGGAGTGACAGACTGTCAAAGAAGCAGAACTGCCCATATGCAGAGGTCAGATGCTCCAAGGAATAAAACTTCTCTCCGCCACCCTTAAACCATTTTTCTCCCCCAAATACCCGTACTTCTTTTGTACACTAATTTACAATATGAATGATTCCTAGCAAACAGGAATATTTTGATGCTTTATACAGAGTACCTAATTAAACTTGATTTTTATTGCAATTATGTGACCACCTGTTGAGATACTAAGTTGAGAGAATGGTAAGAATTACTATTGATATAAACTAAGAACAATAAATCAAGCTGACTACCTCAGTAAAGCTGAGAGAATTGGAATCCAAGTATTTGAATTCTTTGATAGAAGTGTGTCATGTGTTTATCTATAGTAAAAGTAGTGAAAGAACAAACAGGACAAACTGATATTTCTCATGGGCTACAGTCTTAAGCCTTTGATGATCTGAATATGAAGGGTTCAATCCTCCCCAAGTTTTAGACATCAACAGTGGTTGGTCTCAAGGCTATATTTACCTGGCATCTTGCAGAATTAAGTCATAATTGCTCTCAGAATATCATATTGCTCACTCAAAAGATGCTTCTTCATTCATTATTTTAACCTAATTACATTCATTTCTTTCTCATTAAGCATAAGCCAATAAACCTGTGTGAATAGTTTAATCCATCTCAATTAATTCCACCACTATTATATCTTTGTCCATCCAATCTTCAATGTAGTATTTATTTTAATCACAGTAGCACCTAGCAACATCATTTTAAGATGAGCTAAGCACTTGAAACACTTGATCCAAGCGAGTCCCAGCTCTAGTGAAGTCAGGAACATTTACAATTATTGTTATTGAAAATCTTGTCCATTATGCTTCAAGATAGAAGTTCCAGAGAACCATTTGCACACCTGGCTTTTGCCTTCCTCCTAAACAGTGTATGCATCTGTAAGTCCATCTCTAGTACAGCTAACTTAGGTGGACTTTTGCTAACTCTATCTTCTTCTTTAGGTTCAGTTGGTCAATGGGAGCTGTTAACATGGTGGTTTCTTCCCCATTTTGAGGCTAGTAAGGCATGGGGAGAAGGGCAGTAAAACATACTTCTGCTAGAGAGTTGCACATTTCTAGCTTCTTCCTTAGAGAATATTAGCAAGACTTGGCCATAATTGGTGAGGCTTTTCAAACATCCATTTGCAGATATGTTTCTGGCTCCCTACCAGATTTCTACACATGCTGTCATTTCATGTGCTGCAGCTGTGGATACTCATTTTGAAAGGAGAGCACCCAAGGAATCAAGTGTTTCAGAACTATCCAAGTCATGGAAGTATCAGTGAACCATTCAAAAGACTTTTTATATTGAAGAGTCAAGGACAAGAAGAGAGGTATTTTGTATGTTGTACAATTCCTGTTACAAGCAGGAACAAGCACTGGTTAACACTGATACTTTGTTCTGTAGACTCATTGCAGAAAGAGTTTTAAAAATACTGAATAAACCTTAACTGTGGCCAAAAGGTGGCCAACTGTATCCCCACAGTGATCATTATACTATTGTAGCAGTGCTTCCAAACTTACAGACTGTGCAAGCAACATGTAGAGAAAAGCCACCCCAACCCAGGTGAATCATCTTCTGATCACACAGACCTGCTTGGAATTGCTTCCACCCCACACATAGTTCTTTACTGGGTTAAACTGTAAGTATCCTGTTTTCAGGTGGAAAAAAGAACTGTTCTGGTATATCATGACTTTCATGGTAAGAAATTAAGAAGCACTGAACAAATAAATGGAAGTTTCTTTGTTGTTAACAGATCTGGTTTATGGCTCTCAATACACCTGTGTTTGGTTGTCTATAGCAGAGAAGTGGATGACAGAGTAGCTGAGCACACATCTGACACTGATAGAACACACAAAAGCACAGTTTCAAAGCAACAAGCAGCAACTTTACATCTTGATTCTTAGCACAGTGACTGGAACCCAGAAGTAGGGATACTGTTACATACATAGGGACTCTGTTAGATACACACAGTAAAAAAAAATAAATATTTTTTTTAAATTCAATAAGGAAGGTGGTTAATCATTTGGGAAGAATTACAAAGTTATTTTAAGGGGATGCCATCAAACCATAAAACCTAGAGTGGTGGTTGGCTCCCTTCAGTTTTGCACATCCTGGAAATATAATTCTCCTTAAAAAGACAGCTTTGAAAATATAGGTTAAGGTATAAAAGCCACTATTATTTTCTCTCCAATACTTTTTTTTTCCCTCAATCACTATATATTGACTGTTGAGGTTTAGAAAACTCATTTTGCTAGATGTTTCTTTAAAATGAGACCCTTGAGGCACAGTTTACACTGAACAACACAGTGAATACTGAAACTCTCTACTTTGGGCTGAACAAGGACCTCCTTTGTGCTCCCTCTGCCAAGGTGTCCTTGGGAAGGAGATGCTTCACTGCCCCAGTACAGTCTTATGGTGTAAATATGGAGGATCAGAGCATGGGGGTCATCTCATGCCTGACCTAAGTTTCCCTTTCATCTACCATGATCAAGCAATGCACCCTGGAGTTTTTTCAAGTTCCATAAAGTGAGAATTGCAGGTCAAGTGGCACCAAACAACTACAGTTACTACAGAAAAACAAGTCATTTCTTGAACAAAAAGAAAAATGAAATCTGTCTTCCCATGGATTTCCTGCTCATGTATGAAGCATTTCCTGCAATAGAAGATTTTTTTTTTCCTCCCCTACCTGGATTCCCAATATCTAAGACCAGATAAATTCATTCTGCAGCTTTATTTTACTCATATTTTTATGAAACATATTCTGTTTTCAGAGTAATCAAGCAGGACCAAAACTGGCCAAGTAACTCAATAACTACTAAAACAGTAGGACTGTAAATTCTCATGTCTTTAGTAAACCCAGCTACCTGGACACAATTTATAAAAAATATTCCACTCTTTTATGCTAAAATACTGTATGTGAAAGCACTTGAGACTATTTAAACATGAATTAGCCTGACAACAATTCAGTTCACATCTTCTTATGCAACCTACAGGTATCCCTTTAATTTTCCCCAATCAAATTTAATAATCTTTCATTTCTTTCTTGTCCAGTAAATTTGCAGACTTTACAAGTAACATTTATACCTTCATAAATAATACCTGCATCAATAAAAATCCAGGACAATTTACTATCCTTTTGTTACACATGTAATACAAATAATAAGGCAGAGTGAACATCACTGCTCTGAGATTTCACAAGTATTTCAACATCATTAACTGCTAGAGCCAGACTACTTTTTTCTCAAGTGACTTTTTTTTAAACCACAATAACTTCTTAAGTGAATCTCTTATAAACAAAATTCCATGTGCTTTCTTTTTTACTAGAGAAATTACAATCTAAAATTCAGTGTTCAGTAGAGTTCAGCGACAAGAAAATAAAATAAAACCCTAGAATTTCAAGAAGAACTTGGCACTTATGAGGGAATTATACAAGTAGACAGAATCTTCAGAAGAAGCAGAAAAGCATTCTCATTCCAAAATGACACCATAACCACAGATGGAAAAGGGAGGCAGGGAAGAACAGTTACCATTTACTGACTATTTTCACTTGGCCAACATTAGTTTGGTAAACAGAGTTGAAAAACAATCAAAACTTTGGTTTCATCTATGCAATGGAAAAATAAGGAGAGTGATATAACTCTCTGCACCTACTGTGATATTCAGCTTCTTTGGGTTTCCCAGAAAATCAGCTGAAAATGAAAGCTGGAATAGGAATTTAATCCTAATAATACAACAAAGATTTTAACTTTCAGCCAATTTCTTCAGAAGACAAAACTGCTCAGGGCTTAATCCAGAGTTTGAGAAGTCAATGAGGTCCAGACTTGTAAGCCAGAGATACAAAACTTGAGTGTTGGAGAGGGGAATCTTTTCAGAGAAAATAAGCCAAGAATCAGCTTTGCAGTAAGCATCTGAACAAATTGCTGTCAGGCTAGGGATGGCTGGAAGCATTACCTTTAATAATGCTGTTTTCTCCAGAAAAAGGGACAGACTTGCACTGAACATTGTATTGAACGTTCTTTCAATTTGTGTGTCATGTTGACTGTTAATATGTCTAAGATCCATCAAGGCATATTTTGGTTAAAAATACTGAAAGGATCTGATGGTCACAGGAACATGATTCGTTTTCATATTATATCTTACTAGGCAGACCAGAAAACAGAATTTATGTACTGTAAAAAACCCAAAACAAACCAACAACTGAACAAAAAAGCAAACAAAACAAAACAAAAACAACAGACAATAAACCTGTGATAACTTCAATTGTATTTTTTTTTTGCATTTACTTTCAATATACTCTAATCTTTTTCTTATGCATGACCTCATACTTATTAATATAATCAGTCTTCTTGCCTCTGATACCTTAACCAGTATTGATTTAGATATTTGTCCATCTAGAAAGACACATGTCTATGTTTGACCCTTAGCTGGGACTGAGCTATAGCATTTGTTCTATCACCCAGTGACTCACCCTTCCAGAAGAGAAAAGGTCAGGAGACCCAAAGGTTGAAATGAAAATGGATTAAATGAAATACGCAAAATAATACCAATGGCAATATAAAGTATACAAAGTTATACGCAGCTCAGCAAAGCTATGGTGGTCACAATAAAAGACAAATAATTCCTCTGGATCAGGGTGAAGAAAAGCAGGGTCAGGAGCCTGAGTAAGAGACATGTCATGACACAACACTCTCATCCTCAATTAACCTCTCCCTTTATACTGAGCCTGACATTTATGGGGTGGGATATTCCTGTGAGCCAGCTCGGGTCAGCTGCCCTGGATGATGCCAAACTGCTAATGGCCTGCAGACTATGGTTGGTCTGGGGTTCTGTCCCTCTGAAATCAGGAAAATAGAAAAGAAGAAAACACTATACTCAGGCAGCTATTGTTAGTGACTCAATCAGTCTAAGGGTCAATAAACCAGGATCTGTAGTCTAAATACATTTTAGTCAATTCCATCTCAGCTAAATGATGACACTGAAAGAAGTTACATACAGATTAAAAATAACCCATAACTTCCCAATTCAAGAATGTAAAACATAGGAGCAGCAAGGGTTGACTGTTTCATCAGAAGAGAACATAGTCTGAGTGTACATGACAGCTTCCTAAGTGTCTGCTCCTTGGTTGTCATGGTTTAACCCCTGCTGGCAACTAAACATCAAACTACCTCTTGCCCACTGCTCACACACCCCTGGGGGATGGGAAGGAGAATCAGGCAAAAGAGATGGGTTTTTCCAAGCAAGTCTGGTTGGCTTTATTCCTACTGCAGGATTACTACACCTAAGATGGGTGGTGATTTCTATCTGTGGAGCAGAGCAGCACTGCACACTGCTAGGCAGAGAAGAAGCACTAGATCCCAGAAGCTATGAAATTCCCATCTTCCCAGGGTTTTAACAAGGAAGACCATTTGTGCTAGTATTGCCATTCTGATCCTCAGGTTTCATCTGCTGAGGATTTCCCTAGATTTGAAAGCTTCAGAACCTTGGCTATCATATCTGACTATTTTCCTAAGGACATTTTGCCTTAGCTTTCTTTAACACTGTGATTTCCTTCCTGCCTGATGTCCCAATTCCATAGTAAGAAACTATCATCCCTTTTGAGCATTGAAAATAGATCTGCAACAGAAATAACTCTTCTGGAAATTCACTGATGTGCTTAGTTTTTTTACACAGTACAAATAAATGTACATATTGTAGTAGCAATACTAGGGACCCTAGTATCTCAAGCCTTAAGAACATTTTCTGAACCTCAGTGCTTTAGCAAAGCAACCGGCTCATGATTAAAATAATTAAAATTCCAGAAAACAGCACCATTATATAGATTTTTTTAAAGAAAGAAAGGAGAAACAAAACAAAAACACAAAACCAACCAACCAAAAAAAAAAACCAATGAAATTAATACTCTAAACAAATAACCAGGTTTGTGAACTGGGAACTTAATTGTCACTACTTCTGTTTCAAGGGTTGGCTAACATGTAGAAGAAGGGCCATGAGGACATAGAGAACAATATAAGTTGTACTTTCCAGTAGGCACCTCAACCTAAGCACAAGCCACCTCAGTTGCTGCAGCAAATCCTCTAGTTGTGCAGGGGATGAGCTGGCTGTTACCCACTAGCCAAGAAATCAGGACTCATGGCACAATAAGAGAATATGGACAGCCAAATCTCTCCCTGTTTCTCTCCAGTTCTGAACATGAAGCCAAAGCCCTGTCCCATTGCTCTGCACAGTAAAACAAGGAGAGGGCTTTAGCCCAGTGCATTAAATTGTTTTTCAGGGCATAGTTTATGGACTGCTAGTGGCCCATAAAACAATAGAGGGTGATCTGTGAAAAGCTTGCTAAATCAGGCCCTGCTTCAAATGCACTCATACATACAAACAAAGCAAAAACAGAGAGAAAGAGAATATTCAAAATTCTATCTAATGTTTTCTTAGTTAGAAGCTAACAGTGACAAAACTTCAAAACCAGGGCTTTTCCAGAAGGTAAGCTAGTCTCTAGATTGAAAAAAATAAATAGTAACAAAACAAACAAACAAAAAAATCCCAACCAAAAGACAAAACCAAGCATAAAGTTCAAGACAGTGCTAAAGGATGGCTTGTAGGCTGTCAGACTTCAGGTCTGCAATGCCTTAGACAAACTGTTTTCCCTCCAGAAAGAGAGTAAAGGAAGTCTTCTAGACATTGCCTTCTCTTAAAGTTTGCATTTCCCTGTTTGTGATACATAGATATACAGCCTTTGCTCCTGAAAAACTGCCATTGAAAGTCACAAAAGTTATTCTCAATGAGTTCAGAAACTGGACTTTAGAAAATTAATTCTTATACAATCTAAAGGTATGAATTAAGTATTGAAACTGATAGCTTGTTTTTCCTCCCTAAACTTAATCCCTAAAAGACCAATTTGTTCCAATTAATTTCCTAGTGGGCAGGTGTCCAGATTACAAACAAAAACATCACAATTAGCACTGGCATTCTCTCTGATCATCTCAGCGGAGATCCAGAAGAGTAAAACGAGTTTGCAGCCATCCCAAAGACAGGCTGAGATCCTTTCAGAATATGGAAGGAGAATATGTAAGGGAAAAGCAGATTTACTGTCTTTGCTTGTGTGTTCCATACCTCTCACAGAGGCACCCACAAATCAAACAGTAGCCACTATCCAAAATGGGGGTTTATTGCCACCAGAGTTGCCCAGCACTCCTGCTGACCAAATGCAAGTTCAGATGCACGTTGGGAATTAAAATATTACACAACTAATTCCTAAACCTTAACTAAAGGTGAACCAAAATGGGCATATTCTCACTCATATAGGGGAAACTTTCCACGATGGCTTAGAAGCTTTGCTGTTGCTATTTTCCTTTCCTAGTCCTCTGCTCATCACCAAAGCAAGAAGACAGCACACGGAAGACACGAATATGACATGCACTTTGTGTTTTTCAAGTTGCTATAGTTTCAAATCACTAGAAATCAACAGAAATGTTTTGTGGTTTGGTTTTTTTTTTTCAGTTGTACTCTGTCAATATCCTTCCTCCATGGCAACAGAGTGGAGCAGCTGACTTCCTGACACAGCAGCCTGTCTCTGAAAGAAAACCCAAAACAATTACATTGTGCTCAGAGGATCAGCATTGATATATTATTTACCTTGACTTCCTTGTTCAGTACTTTCGTGAAAGCACCGTGCAACCACTTCACTTATTCTTAAGCTCTTTTCAAAGGAATTGTTTACTTTAGTATGGAAAAATCTGCATTTCTACAAGCCTACATGTCTACAAGTTTGTCTACGTTTTCTGTTTTCTGTAGGTGAAACACTCTCTCCTGTACCTCAGAATGTGAATATTGATAGGAAAACAATGTAAAGCATTACAGATTTACTACCTTGACTGGTATGCAAATGAATTTTCCTAAATATTTGTCTTTAATGCTGCAAAGATTACTTTTTGTATTAATGTCTTTTTTATATCTATATTTATAGGGTAAAGATGTAAAGAAAACAGGTTAATAATTCTTTTAGGTGAGGGTTTTTTTGTGTTTTTTTGGGGTTTTTCTCTTTAGAGGTCACTTATATTTCATGTATTTCCTTTATTTTCCCAAAATTGCCACATTTGTAATAGAAAGAAAAAATAAAGACGTGGCTTTAGCTTTTTTTTGCAACCCCCTTTTTTTTTTCTTTTTTTCTTGTTAAAATTGGGTTTATCAAGACAGAAGACACTGTAATATTGAGCATGCTTGCAGCTTTCAAAGTGCCAAGCTCTGAGTATGCTGATTGTTAAGTTCGTTCAGTACTGTCTTAGTTGCCTTATTTTTGTATCCTAGCAGGACATTCTCTATAAGCAGAATTAATACTGCAGAAAAGTTTGTAATAGTTGATGCCAAAAAAAAAAGCCTGAAAATCGACTTGTCATTCTCTTTAATTAAAGAAAAAATGCACTATACAGTCTTAGAATTAATCCTGATTTAATACCAGCAAGTGAAATTATGAGCAGCTTCAGCACCAGGTACCTGCCTTCAATTTTCTTCTGTGTGAAATATAATGAGAACACAAAAAAAACCACATCATAAATACCTTCTTGATTCAAGAGTCTTGGAAGTAGATTGCAAAAATACAGTTTTTCTATTCTCTTGAAAGAAGAATGCAAGGCTTAGTCTTTCATTGCTCTCTTGATGTGCTGGCTTCCCACTCCCCTTGAGGGATTCTGGCAAAATAAACTCCATTTAGGCAGGGCAAACCCTAGACCTTGGGTCTCTATCGTTCTCCAGTTTCCAGAGAAGCAGGACAGTCAACCTAGGGCTTCCTATTAGAAGGGTGACTCATTATTAAATTATTATTATTATTATTATTATTATTAAAATAATCTTACCCTTAGGTAAGTAGGTTATTTCTTTAGAGGGGACAGGTTAAGCTACGTTCACTTTGGATGTGAGAAGTGAGAAGTGAAGTTGGTTGAAGGCTTGAAAATCATTCAGCAGCATTATAGCAGGTAGCAGTGGTTCTAGCAAACTAAACATGCTGCTTTTATGCCATCTAACATTTTCCTTAGCTACATACCTAGATTGCAGGTCTGTGAAGTGCACTGTAAAAGAAGGCACAAATCACTGCTTCTGTCTCTGTGAAGGTTACTGTAAATAACATCAGCAGCAGACAGGGGCTGTCTCATAACCATTCCATTCAATTATGCTTGCAAGGTCATCCATCTCATGGCTTCCTGCCCTGCTTTCATGGTGCAATTATATTCAGCTAGTCACCATTTAGCTAAATCAAAGGTGGGGATATTAGATGTAATCCTAAGGGAAGACACTAACAAAATTTTCCACAAGTAGTTAATACACTGTTTTAAATTATGCAAATTCTATTATTAGCCAGTTAATCCATACTTTGCTGGGTATGTAAATTATAGGATAATGCATTTTAGGATCTTCTTTCCACACTTCCTGAAATCATTACTAGAAACACACTGCTTTTGAAATGTGACAATTTTCTTATGCTTCTGAGTAGTAAATGCAATGTAACACAGCACAGAATGTGGCCCAGTTGCTTGCTACCAATGCAGAATGATGAATGGTTTCTTAGATGTTTTGTGGGAAACACAAATTAACATCAGCCTTTTTTTTTTTCTTTTTCGGTAGAAACGAGAGTCAAAATTTCATCTCATTGAGTTTGGGTGAGGAAATCTATCTAAATAGTGCAATTCACTGGACCAAATGGAAGTCCAGGTCCCCCACACTACCACTCCCACAGAGCATAGCAGAATACACCACATCTACTCCATCTAATAATAGCTAGATATTATTTAAAGCCAAACTGTCCCTCCTGGAACATAGGTTTGGATTCTGTACCAAAAAAAAAAATAATATTCTATTAATAGTTGATTGGTGTGGATAATTTCATAGCATAATATATGAAATCAAAGCTCTTACAGAATTTCTGCCTAAACATGTCAGAAAAATCTCTCCCATCTCTTAACATACCTTGAACTACAAATTACAGCATGCCTAAGAGAGCAATGCACAATCAAAAGAGTGCAGATCATTTCTCTTAGAATAGTTTTTTTGTTTACCTCTAGTCATTCACTAGGGAAATATAAATCTTTCCAAATGTGTATTTCTACAAACATTTCAAAACCCTATTTTGTAATTAAAATGCAAACTTTACATTTGAGCTCTTCGATAGGTTGCACAACATTCTGATTACTCCTATTTTGATTTAATTACTCCTACTATTTATGTCTTGAACCACCAACAGTGAAAATTATGAATTACATATTTGATTATAAAATTCTGAATTAGCATCTGCTCAGGCTAAATTTTTTTTGGCTCACATTCAAGCATAGAAACTAATCATTAGTGTATTCAGACTAGTAAAATGAAAAGGCATACATAAAAAAAAAAAAAAAGCAGCACCCACTATGCTTCCACTTTCAATTCTGAGATGATCGCAAATCAACCAAGATTCTCACAATAAATGATTCATGTGTGCCATGTTCCTGCCACTACAAAGGCAGCAGTTGAAACGTGCACCATACATAGAATTTTCTCAGATTGATAGCTTTTTTTATCTTTTCTTTTTTTTTTTTCTTTTTTTTTTTCTTTTTTTGTGGTAGTCTGGGTTTTCTAAAAGGCTGAATATTGAGACTTTATTTTGCAAGATATATAGAACCCTGCACATCAACCTTGGAACTCTGGGTTTCTCATGTCATCTACATCATTGTAGACATCATCCAAACTACTGAAAACAAAATCAGAATTTCCACATTTCCAGAACAAATTCTCGAAAAAGACACTGTTGGTCTTGTTAGCACACTCTCTTTTTAACCACTACTTTCACTAAATTAATTCTTCTGGACATCTAACTTTTTTTCACTATCTCTAATGCATATATATTCTTTAAAGCACTACTATGGTGAGTTCATTAAATGCAAATATCAGATTACAATCTCACTTATAACCCTATAGCTGAAATATGTTTCCACTGTCAGAATAAGAACAAAAAGTGTTTTACTAAAATTTGGTCAGTATCAGTGGCAATGTCACTGAAACAAAATCCACAAATTTAGGATTGTTTTGGATCAACTCACTCATTTTTAATATCATGTCACCACCAATAGCTGCAGAACTGGTCACTGGTATTAGGTAAAATAGAGAGCTGATGCTTTCTACAGCACTCCACTTTCACTGGGGGAGGGAAAAGAAATACAATCACAATAACATTAAAAGATTCTTATGGTCACAAAGTCCATGTTTTTTGCTTCAAATAACTTTGCTTCAATAAGATATGTCAAATACCTTAATCAGACTGCATAACTTATAATTCTCTTGTATGCATGCAATAAGAATTATTCTTACTGCTTTGATTATAACAGCTCTGTCACCTTCTCAGTTTCACACATTTCTTTTTTCTACACAGAGGCTTTAAAGCCTACGTTCTGTCTAAGATGCTAAATTGGCTATGCTGCATGCTTCTCTGCACTTAAATAATATTCTATTTTAATAAGAATATTCTAAGGAAGATGGCTCAGGACTTAAATACTCTGAATAGAAAGAAAAAAAGTGAGACTTTACTGATTATCTTCACCCTCGTAAGTGTTAAATACAATTTATCTTGTGCTGGGGTGGGGGAGGGGAAGACTGAGAGGGAGGAAAATTATTATATTGTGCAGCTTGGAAGGCTGCTACTTGATATAGTTAAGGATTTTTTGGTCTCATCAGGAAAGTTCCTGAGCCTTGCATTCACAGATGGTTTAGCGAGACATGACATACTCCTGTACCTTTTATTGCTGTCTCTTCCCACAACATTTAACATTTTTATCATTAAAAAACCCAAATCTATAGGTTAAGTATTTCATAGATGACCCATCTCAGACAAAAGATGACAATAAATTTAGGAACCTGTAATTTTGCCTCTCTGGTTGTCTTCAAAACTGCTTTGTTTTTGTTTGCTTGGGGTTTTTTTTTAAGACAAACAGGACAATACTGCTAGATTTCCAGGCTCATACACTTCCACTGGGCACAAACCAGTGCCTATATCAGTGGCTATGACTAAATATTTAAGAAACAGCTGTAAAGGAGATGTGTTGGGAAAAGACAAGTAGATTACAGGTTACCAAAGCATGGCAGCATAGGAACACAGATTCTGCTTTCACTTCTTCTTAGTGAAGGGTCCAGGATGACTTTGCAATCCATCTGAAAGACTTCTTTCCTCTTGCATTCTCCAGTGGGTTACCACAGTCCCAGACCTGCTGAAACCACCCTGAAGCTAGCACAGAAAAGGAGAAGAAATGCTTAGGAAAGACACCTTGGGAGCTAAAGAATTTGTGTGTGTGAATTCCTTACATCCAAAGAACTGCTACCTCCTGAGGAAAGGCAAGTAAATACCTGCCTCTCACCTGTCAGTCTTGAGGATCAGGTAGGAGTTAGGCAAGCAGATCTGGCATGCACTGGACAGGAAAGTTAATTAGATTCAGTTTCCACATAACAAAGATTATAGTTGAGGAAGTTCCAGTATCAATTTTTGTCGAGGTTTGATTGTCAGTATCAAGCTTCTGTTACCTCAGAAGCTCATTAAAGCTGACCCTCTGCAGCAAGTCACTTAGAGTATTTGTTCACTGCTACTTTGAGCTATTAATGTGATTTTCTATCCTTGGCAGTTGGATTAAGTCCATCCATTTAACAAATGTTTCTGTATTCAGTCTATGCTGTCGACGTCTCATATACTGACAAAATCACCTGCAGATTACATATCTTTATATTTTTATGCCTATCATTCTTATGCCCTGTTATGATATGACAGTTATTTAAGCTTAATGTATAGTTTAAGTTATACCTTTTATTCACAGATTGTTGGTCACCTGTGGCTGTCATTTTCCTGTCACAATAAGTTTTCTTTGAAAAGCAAAGAAACTTGAATTTGACAATGATAGTCAGTAGGGAAGAATTACCAAACAACAAAAAACAAAGCCAACAACAAAAAAATTACAGCCAACAGCCAGTAAAGGGCCTCCCCCAAAAAAAGAGAACGTGTTAATTTTAAGTTTGGGTTGAGCAAGGTCCATTAATAAAAATGGTTCTTCAGAGACTCCACACTATTCACAGCCTGTTGTTTCCAGCTTGTTTACCTCCACATCTATGATTCTGCTTCACATTTTCTTACTGATAGATGCTCCAACCAAAATATTTCAAGCAAGAAAAGTCAGTTTTACTTAGCAACAGTTTCCAGGCAAATTTGTCATCCAAACCCACTGCAGAGACATTTATTGGACTTAAACAAAGGAACAAAGCCTATTAGGACACTTAACCCAAAACCTATTCAAAATGCACCAATGTCTCTCTACTCTAATAACTGTAGCTCTCTTGGAAAACATATTTACTAGTAAAACAAGCAGGAAAGTAAATCTGCACTGCAGCAAGCAGGAGATCTCACATTTACTGGCCAACACCTGCCAGACAACCTGGGAAAAATTACAGCTCTATGAGGAAGCTGCAGCTTAGACAGGAAGATTGCAGCTGAGCCTCAGAAGAGGAACTCCTGATATTAAGAAGTTCCATGGGGGTTTTAAACTACTTGGTTCCCAGCATCCCCATACAGACACAAGGAGAAATGTTCAAAAAAGCAATGTATTTAAGGATTGGGAAACAAAACCCAAGAACACTGATGAAGGAAGCTAGAAGAGAGAATTATGAATCCTAAGGATTCATAAAAACAAGCAAATGTTTTTGCACAGTGATATGGGGTAGGTGTCAGGGAGGGAGGACATTTTTTACCATAGCAGTTCAATTTTGTATTTTTTTGTTATCTGTTCAAACAAACCTAAACATCCTGAGCTCCAGCATTATAACACTACAGCATATATGATGAAATAGGGAGATATAATCATTGTATACAAATATAGTCAATATAGGTGAAACTGACTGAATACCAAGCAAATGATTTTGTGATTATTTTTAGAAACAGTTGTAATGACAGAAAAAATGACACAGCAATGATTACAGAGCTCATGCAAGCATGAGGATCTCCTTATACCACTGTTGATTAGAGCAGCATTCAAAGACAAGTGATCACGTATGAGGAGAGCCACTAGGGAAGTTCATCCAGACCATCCAGAATTATTTATACCAATAACTTGTCAAGATTGGGGAAAAAAAAAAACAAAAAAGAAAAAAGTCTTTCAGATTACACAGACTGCACATAGACCTAGGCAGCAATGGAAAACTCTAGAGATCCATCATTATACATCAAAGATTTGATTGGAGGTGCAGAACTCCAATGAGCAGGCAGACCATTAAGAATTTGCCACAGAAACACAAGTCATATTTACTATCCACCTTACTCAGATGCACCTCTTTTCCTGCCTCTTCCACATCCACTTTCCAGCTTCCATTCCTTCCCACATCATCACACTCATCCCTTGCTCTTCTCCAAGAAACAGAGTTTTCTTAAGTCTTCAGGAAGAAGAATGCTGTGTCAGGAGGAACTCCAATATAAGACTGGATTAGAGGAAGAAAAACATGATGAAACTGACTGCTACAGATTCTCAGATACATTCACCCAGGGACTGATGGAAACATCTAACCTAAAATGGGATATTACCACCTGAAAACAATTAAGGAAAAATACCAGTCTACTAACTCACATAGGCTGAGTCACCCACATGAAAAGAGCTCTGAAATAGGATATTTGCAGCCTGAGTGGACCTGATAATTTGTGGTAGTTGACCCTTCTTTGAGCAGATGATCTTCAGATCATCTGGCCCAACTTTGATTAGCAAATATAAGTCAGATTAAGTCAGTCTCATTAGCAAATGTAAGTCAGAGTGAGTAAATACAACAGAAAATGTAGCACTATCCAAAGCATAGGACTAGGACAAGAGACAGGTGTAGACTTGGTGAGAACAACTTTAGATCAAAAAATAAAATACATTTTCCATTTATCTGAATGAGACTGAAACAATCCTTTGATTATGAAAAAGGGAGCAAAACTATAAATATATGTGTGTATATGTACATATTAAGTTGGAGCTTAATATATGTGGAGCCAGACACTCAACAAGACACACATATTCAGGTCAACTGATAACATGGTCATTACTGTAGACTGGGAAAATACAGAATGTCAAGGAATACACAGTGTTAGACAAGGGAATGTGATTTTACATTTATGTCTCTTGCACTGTGGCAAAAATCACATAATAAACAGCAAGCAGTTGATTCTGTTTTAAGGGCAAATGATCAGAGTGAGACTGTGCCTTGACAGCCTCATGACAATAAACACCTTGCAGTGCAAGCTGTTAACCATCTGCTTCAGAGAACATGGATGCTGAGAAGGCATGTGGCTTTAGACTGAGGCCAAAAATCAGTGTGGGAAAAGAGCCCCCCACAACTAGAGATGGGTCAGCAAAATAGCACAAACAGAAAAAACCCAATTCATTCCCAAGGAAGCCAAACTCACCCATAACTTGTGCAGCAACCAGCAAGGAAATGAGAGGAAAGCAGAAGACAACAGAGAAACCATGGATCCTACCTAACTATTGATAGGATGAGTCAGGAAACTGTGGCAGGGATGCACAGAGATGAGGCTTACATTCCCCTATAAATTATTTTGAAGTACAAAATGCTTCCAATTTCTAAAGAGTTGTTGCTTGACGAGTACTGAATACCTGTAAAACATGGAACCATTTCTAGCAAACAATGGATTTTTAGAAGCTAATGTATAGAACAGCATCCGTCATGGAACAGGGTGTTTGCAACATACAGTAGCATCTGTTTGATGTTTCCCTTTTATTTCCAATTAAGGATTGTATTAGGATGTATCTCCTGCCACAGTTCCCTATCAGACACACTGTTTACACAGGAGTAAGAAACCCAGAGCTGCAGATAGATGAAGTTGTAGTGAACTTACTGTCTCAGTTCCCCAAATACACATTAAACCACTGCCTTCACCCTGATGCATTTGCTATTTGTTTAGTACCTCCAATTACCAAACCTATCATACTGAGAACATATTTAAGTAAAACCATATTAGTGTATATATTAGCAGTATTTTCAAACTTGGAACTCTTATTTGAGGACAGTCTAAGTTACCAAGAATGACTGACAGACCACAAATAATCAAATTATTACTACAATGCTTTGGGGTTTTTTTTTAATATTCTTTCTGATGTTCTTCCAACATATTACCTTACAAACATATCTTTATAAGCAGATAACTTTTTTTTTTTTTAAGTTCAGATGAATGGAATACACAAGAAAAGTACTTAACATGTTTAGTTGCAGGAAGGGCAGACTTTCAGGGTCTGTAAATGCTTAAACATGGTTACTACAAAATGAACTAAGAGACAATTCAGTGGAAATTGTGACAGAGAACTAGAGACTGAATAAAACAGGAAGATTATACCTGTCCCTACAAGAATCTATATTATTTAATTAAAAACTTCTCAGACTATTGCTGTCCATAGAAAACAGAAAACAGAGGTTTTTTGGGGTTTTTTCGGTTTTGGTTTCTTTTCGGAAGGTTGGGTTTTTTTTAGTTAAAGGATAACCTGTTTTGGGTTTATTTTTTACACAATTATAAGGAAGTTTTCATTGGCAATCTCCAATTACATGCTTTATAAGACTTCTTCACTACAGTACTTGAAATTTACCATCATTCAAGACAAAAAAGTAGATTCATTTAATCACTGATACAGTCAAATAGGAAGTTTTGTCTCCAATTATTCTTTAATTAGAAACTCCTACACTATAAGTACCTATTACAGGAATTAAAAAAAATAATTATACAGTACAGATGAAAATTATAAACCAACATTAGTTTATATCTCATGCCTGCCATAGTATCTGTTGCTAACCTAGGGAAAAAAAAATCTGCTACTTTCAATTTGTCTGCCATAGTAACAGGAAATGGTCCAAATTATTGCAGTTATCACAAATACTATTAATCCCAGGGATAAAGAGGGGTGGCAATGAGCCATACTGAGCAGGATTCTTTTCTTTGAGTTTTTGCTAAGGGATTTAGAAAGAAATAGAATAACTAGTATTGAAGATGATGGCTGAATAGGTGTTATCCCAAAAAGCAGTGTCGTTTACTCAGTGTGCCACAAGCCAATCTCATACACTGAGACTAGATATTTTTTATTATAAAATAGTGCAAGATTGGGTGCTAGGTGGTTTTCCACAAAGCTTGAAAAGTGCCCATAGGCACTTTTCCACTTTTCCACTATCTTCATATTACTTAATACTAACATGACTACAAATATTTGTTTTTAATAAATACTTTTGATTGGCTTGAATCAAAACATTTATTTTTCAGACACCTGAAACAAAATGAAGAAAAAAAAAAAAATCAGTAGGCAGTATCAGCTTCCTCTACACTCTCAGTGCCTATGCTGAATGGAAAGAATGTTAAATTAGGAGAAAGTAAATTGAGTAGAACCAGAAATACCAGAAAAACCAATACTGTAACATCTCATATAAAAGGGATAAAAGAAGGCCGACACAAGTGGTGGAGTCAGCATGCCATAAGATATTTAAATTACATTTAAATATGTTGCTTAGTGACACGAGTTAGTGGTGACCTGGGCAGTGTTAGGTTAACGGTTTGACTTGATCTTAAATGCAAAGGTCTTTTCCAACCAAAACAATTCTAGAATGCTATGGTTTTTAAAGGAGTTAGCCAATTCAGGAAAACAAAACAAAAAAAACCAAACAAACAAAGAAAAACCCCAAACAGCTTCATTTCTTTTAGGAAGGACAAAATATTCTCTAATTTAAACACTCTTATTTCCTTTAAAGACAACTGAAAAATTAGTAGAAGAAAGGAGTGTGCCACTGATGCTGGAAACAATTTTATCTGTTAAAATCTGTCAAGCTAAGTAGCTTTCAAAACTCTGAGGTCATACATAGTCAGAAGAGAACATGAAAAAAAAAAAGCAGCTCATTTTCAGAAGCCATCAAAAGCATTAGACTAGCTTCAGCTCTCCAGGGAAGCTGTAGGCTGATTTTTTTTTTTTTACACCTATAACCATCCTGCAATGCAGTAAACACAACGCAAAGGATGAACACGATTTTTCCTATCATCTTCAGATATTTGGAAAGAAGTGCAGGACAAATTCAGATTAATATCATGTTCTTGACTAGACTGCCACTTCTGAAAGCATGGGAAAAGAGGATAACTTACTTTAATAAAGGCCAATAGGGATGGCAAATCAGACAGATAAATACTAATAAAAAAAAAGAACTAAAGACATGTGATGTCAAAGCCAGCTCTGGCTAGCCAAGGAGACAAAGCACTGCACAGGTGGCTGAATAAGGAGCCAGCTGGGTGAGACACAGAAGGTGGGATTAATTTCACCTAGCTTTAGATGTCCATCTGTGAATTACTCACCTCTCTTTCAGAGGCAGGTAATAGAATGCAGTATTTTTTTATACCATCTGTGGGACATCAGTCACATCCTAGTTGTTTATTTCTTTCTTTTGACCACACAAAGAAGCTCAACACTACTAGTTCAGTTGTCCACATTGCAAATGCCTCCCTTTAGTTACACAATCCTTCTTAAGGCTTTTGATGAGACTGGACAGAGAGTTAAGAGTTAAAATGAGGATTCTTACTCAGCAAAAGACCATGACAGGGAGTTTAAGGCAATAAGAACAGGTTTCTTTGAGACAGACTATTTTTTTCATTGCTCAGCCTGAAATCAAATTCTCATTTCAGGGTACTGAAAGACAGTAACTGCTATGCTGTGAATGTGAAACATGTTATTTAGTGGTAATATCACTCAAAAAGGCATCTTCAAGCAGGCACTCAAATTTAAAAGCACTTTTGATGCAGTTTTCCTCTGTTTCAGGCCCTTTCTGTAAAATGAGAGTGCAGTGCTTCATCTTACCCTGCAAGGAGGTGGAGCCACTTTATTCACACTTTCAGCCAGTAAATTTCAGGGAAAGTTTCCAAAACAGAGTTTGAACTGGTTGTGATAAATGACTGAGCTATTTTTCATATAGTAGTAGTCTTCATTAAATAAATGCCCTCCAGTGTGAATAGTGAAGAAGAAAAGATTACAGTGGGGGAAAAAAAGTAAATTACCATGTTAATGAAGCTTATAAAAACATGTACAGGAAAATACTTTTCTTCATAATAAATTTTCATCACCCCTCTCTTTTTGGGCCTAGACACTTATTTGAATATCTGAACAAGTGTTTGCAAAACTTTTCTCCACTAAGTTTACTATCTAACAGAAAAAGTTTCATTTAACTAACAATCCAAGTTATAAGATTCTGCCATTAAAACCCTGTAAACAAGAACGCAGATAATAGAACTTTATTGATAATCACCTGGATTAAGTAGAAGGATTCTTCTTTCTTTCCAGTTTCCTTGGTGTTGGGTATTTTGTTCCTAGATATTATTATTGTCAACAAATCTTTTAAAAATGAAAAGAGCATACTAAATAAATTAATCTGGTTCTCCTTTCAATCACACCTGCAATGCTGTTTGCAAAATTTCAAAGGGCAGGTGTAAGGAGAAGCAACACCTGTTGCAGTGTATGAGAAACAAAAGAGATTTCATCATGTCTGAAGCTTTCTTGTTCAGAGGATGAGTTACTTGAGTTTTGTTTAAGTTACAAATAAAACAAAGTTAATGATCAAAAGTTTAGAGGCCTTTTCTTCCAAATACTTAATGGAGACACTCCTAATACTCCAGAAGTTCTCCCAGACACCTTTTTGCACTTCAGTTGTCAACTAGCATTGGAGAAAAACAGGAGTAAAAAGAAATAAAAAACATTCTGCTCTTTGTATCAGAGTTGGATGGAAGCAACTCAGAAGCAAATAGAACTTGCATCCTTGGCAGCACACTCTGACTCAATGGCTCAAGACACAGCCCTTTACCCTTCATGCAAAACTATTGACCTTATTTATTTATTTATGCCATACTAATTATTTCTGTTATTGTCATCTGGTGGTCTTCTAATCATCAAGTAGGAATGCTATAGCTAAGGATATCCTTCAAGTGTCTAGTAACGAGCTGGTATCTGGATAAGTAATAAACTATAAATGATCTTGCTAGTAACGGGGTTCTTATTGCTACAAAATCTGTCACTTGTTCAAGAAAAAATGCTAAAAAAACCCTAAGAACAGAATTTGCCTAAATATTAAATTATCATGTTCCATTTTAGTCCTTCTGGAAACAAGAATATTCAAGAATATTTAATATAAAGACAAGTTTTTCTGTTTTATCTGCAGTCTCTCTGTCAATGCTGTTTCTGGCAAGACTATGGAAAACTATCTCAGATACATCATCCTTTCTTTTTGGTACTTCAGATAGCAAAGCCATATATAGCAAATAATCCAGTCCAATTTATTATCCTTTATTTAGTTTCATAAAATACATCTTGTGCATCATTTATTTTATAATAATGTGTTTTGTTTATGCAAGAATGTTTCACTGAAATTAAAAAAAAAAAAAAAAAGAGTTAAAGCTGCAAGCACACATTGCCATTCAAAAGGCTGTAATTTTATCTCTGTCTTCCTTTCAATTAAATAATATTGGCAAAAGCCCAAGGTACAGATCCACAGCTCTGTAAGAGCTAGATCCTGATTGCATCACTCTCCAGTGGGTCCTACCTAATGGAATTCATGGTGTTACTTAACCAAGAGCAGTGGATGTTAATCAGCTTTAGGGCATATAGGCAAGACATGCCACTACCTCAGTTTTTAATCGTTACTGCCAACAGCATTTTATTGCATTGATGGATGCTGCAGCAGCCATCATAATTGTTTAAAAGCATTTCACCAGAGCCCCATTTTAAAACCCAGCAGGCTTCAGCTATAAATTAGAAAAGGCTAAAAAAAAAAAAGTATAAAAAAATAGCAAGGAATTTCAACCACATGGTACCATAACTATAATTTTGTATCCTAAATTAATAATATGTCATACTTTATTCTTCTGCAGAGCTGATTTCAATTTTGAAAAGAAGCAAAGGCTTGCATTGTAAATTTGAGTTCAGAAAAGGTCTTTCAAGTAATTAAGATGACCTTTACCCTACTGGTTCTTTTTTTTTACCTCTACCAGTAATTTCATATATTCCCCATTTCTGTGCCTGTATCATA
Source organism: Alcedo atthis (assembly GCA_033558465.1). Classification (NCBI taxonomy): domain Eukaryota; kingdom Metazoa; phylum Chordata; class Aves; order Coraciiformes; family Alcedinidae; genus Alcedo; species Alcedo atthis. The sequence continues at coordinate 84,225 of WYEA01010442.1, forward strand.
CTTTCAGCAAAGGGTGTGTGTGCTTGCATGCAAGCATGTGTGTCTTTGCATAGATTAAATCTGATTTGACTTCAAGAAAATATTGTGAAGTAACAAACTTACATTCTTGCATACTGAACAGATAAAAATAAATCTTTTTCCCTTTGCAGTACGTGGCAATACCTAACTTCTAGATCACTAATGCCACCAAAGCTTTCTGATAAGCAGGGTAATCATACAAGTCAATTATTACAATAAAGGGATTGTTAATGGAGTAACTCTGTGTTGCACTTGGTCTGTAAGAATTTTGAAAATAAATCAAGAAAAATCTTTAATTATTCCCTCAAATAGTCTCTTTGAAGTATAAGTCAAAAAAGATAATGAAGAAGGCAAGATCCTATAAACACTCCCTAATAATACACCTTTTTCCATTCCAATTAATAATATTATTAGTAAATCCTAAATTATGTGAAAATGGATGGCAGAGATTTTCCTTGCTAACTGGTCTATGATTATCTCCCACTCAATGATTATTATTGAAGTTGAGGCCTAAACACTGCACCTAGGGGAAAAAAACACCTTTTACCTTAATACACATTACTGCTCTCAATATAAGAAGCCTTGTAATACTGGACTATCCATCACCTTTATCTAAACATTGTATTTTTCTGCAGCCACAGCTACTCATTTGCCCTTGTAGCCATTTATATAAAGAATCTTCCACTGGGAAAAACAAGTGACCTCTTTGATTAGAAGTTTATTGGCTCATATATTCAACAAGTATTTCATTCAGCAGTAAGGGTTATTCCAAGGCTTCTAGCTGTCTCTTGAGTACTTACAGTAAATACTTTGCTTGGCCACTGAGAAATGTTAAAATAATAAGGCTTTGGCAATTATTTTTTGAAGAGAGTTTTATATTAAATGGTTAGCCAGAACCATATTGTTAATGCCTGAGTGAATGGTAGTTTCTTCAGAGTGTCATTTAATCTTAGACTGAAATAACTTGATCTTTAAACAGTTTTTCTCCCCCATCTCTCTTCAATAGTGAGAAAATTAGCTTCTGGACTCCCCAAAGGTATTTTGTTTGGTATTCACTATATTGCCATGCATTTATCTCTACAATTGATTGTTTTCAAAAAAATGCCCAGGTTTTCTGAAGACGCTTCGCTTGCATCAACACGTTACTAGCCTTTGGACTTTAAACAGAGGCTCAGCTGAATGCAGAAGGAAAAATATCTAGTTTCCAAACTGCATTTGCAGGTCTCCTCCCTTTGAGTGCTGAGACTGTGGACAACACAAGGTGGTGGGCAGATTAAGAAAATTAGTATTTGAACAATACATACTTTAGTTTGGCTACAAAAAAATATTTATTTGTTCCAATTTCTTTTTCCCTAGCCATCCACCACCACCACCATACACTACATTTCCCCCTCTCATCAGAATTTGGAGGAATGGTAAGGACTACCAAGTATAGCAAGATGAATACCTGGTAACTGATCTCATTTTTCAAATGAAATAGAAAAAAATTACTACCTTTTTCTTTTCCTCAGGATGTTAGGAATACATGGGGAACTTAGGTTTAACCACAAATACATGAACTATTCCAGGGATCCAGAGCCTACCCTGTTTTTTGCCTTTTGAAGGAGTTTATACATTATATTGTATAGTATCAAGTAACATAATTCAATTGTCAGCATAAGGGAAATTAAGCTTCTTTACAGACTATTTTTTTGAGAGAATAAAAACCTCCTTTAAAATTTTAATAACTATTTCCAATTTATTTAATAAGATAAAAATTAACTGTTGCTTTTAAACAACATTTTGGCAAAAGACAAATTAAGCAAATTCAGTTCCTGTGTTTCTATTGGTCAAGTTAGGCTCAGCCAGCCCCTCAGATTTGTCTGTTCTCACCAGGCAGAATGCTGGTTGCAGTTGTCACTTTTAGTGCAGAACCTACTTAGCAACACCACACACTTGCTGTGCAGTAGTAGTTACTCTATTGTAGTTAATTTGAGGTAAAAGGGTTATGATTGTAACTCCAAGTTTACTTTTCCTTCGTTCTGTATTTTCTTGATGAAAGTTTTTAGTGAGTACAATGCAATATTTATGGTCCAAACTGAGCAGAAACCCAACAGGTCTCTACCTTCAGGTGTTTAAGCCTCTGTACATGGTGGACAGGCTTTTGAAAGCAAATATCTGGCCTACATGCAGTAGTGTGCAATTCTTTCCTCCTATTCATTATTGTCAACCACTAGGTGGTAATGTTCACTCTGTGGACCTTCAAAAAAAAAAAAAAAAAAAAAAGCATTAACTCTGCCTGACATTCAAATAAATGCTCTCTTCACTTATACTGATGCAACAAGGTAGTAAACTAGAACTGAATTTGACTTGTTTCCTTTCACATAAACAGTTTTAATTATTTTTAACTGTGCTCAAATTTATGCTAAGCACAAAGAAGCATATCACAGTACCCCATGTGTATTTGCAGCTATTAGACCTGTGAACTATTGCAGAACAACTCAGCCTACCAGAGATAAATTTTTCTACTTGGCAGATGCATGTGCTACATTAGTACCACCAAAGCTGATATAACAGTATTTTCCTTTGTTTCTATGATACTGAAGCCAAGAGATGATCTACGAAAGAACACAGTTTTTATACTCCCAGTGAGTTCAAGTTTTATGATTTGCTCATGAAACACTACATTTAAGTTACAATGAAAAGCATACAGAAGTCATACCAATTACACACTGAACATAATGAAGACAGAATATTCCTCTATGCATCCAAATTCTGTTCATTGATGAATTTGTGAACAAGTGTAACAGAAAAAGGAAGAAAATAAAGTTGTTTCAGCACAAAACTCATATTCTTCAAGAACTACAAAAAAGAAAAAGAACATTAAAATATTCTAAGCTCAAAGCTGAAAATGTAAAGCTCAGTTTTTACTCCTAGATATTTAATCACTGTTGGTTTTTTTCTGATATTACCAGCTCCCTTGTTCCCAACCCTTTTTTATGAAGTAGAAGAAAGGAGGTAACTGCCACTGTTGTTAGCAATAATTTTTTATTATTTTATTTTTACCTCCAGAGGGGGGTTGGGAACCAAGGAACAAAAGAAGATAACACCACGTTTCTGATTCTGTGGGTGAAGCAAATTAAATAAATATATTTGCTATGTAGATTGAAACAGAAAATAGGAAGGTAAAGATTCCAGTTATTTTATAGAGCCCCCCCAAAATGTCCAGCTGCCTAGGTGTTAGATGTATGCCTGAATGAGAGCAGAGATAAGAAGCTGAGTCTGTCATATTTCAGAATGCCCTTCCTACAAAGTCAGCAGGACAGTCTCCCTGGTTCTCTGCCTTCAACTAATGGAATACTTGGAGCTTCAAAAGGAAAATGCTTCATATAGCATGGGATGGAACACAGGCAGGACCCAGCCAAACTTACTCAAGAGATGAACACTTCCAATTATTACCGTGAAATCCAGTAACAAACATTTTCTGTTCAATCTGGTCTCTTAATGAGCAACTAGCTAGACCTTGGTGCAAACAGTTACTGTGTCAGGCACAAATGTTGCCTGCATTAGTGTCTGACATGTGAGCAAACCCTATGTACAAATGCTTGCTCCAGTAAAACACAAAGCACTACACTGGCTACACTCACTATGCCCTAGGAAAAATAAAATGAAAAAAAAAATATTGAAAAAACAATCCCCAAACATAGTTAAGGCAGGAGGAAAACAGTTGCTCAAACTGTAAACTTCACTGTTGGTATTTGCACATATTATTGCAATTACTTTGGAAAAAATAGAGTATTAAGAAAATGGAAAGAAAGGAGAGCAATTAATCTTATCTAGATAACCCATCAGACTAGACAGCCACTGAAAGCAGGGGAAAATTGCAATCAACAAGATAATTTTGGTGTCTTGTATCACCATGAAAGCAATCTTTTTCAAGAGTAGATAACAGGGTAATTTGAATTTCAGATAAATAGGTCTTGAATTGCTGCTTCTTTGAATAAACTATAGATCTGAAGGTCAAACTCAAGAATGTTACAAAGCAAGGAAAGCCAATGGACCTGTACCTACTTTTGTTAGGTCATAGTTTGGCCTATTTGTTTGCTTGGGTTTTTTTCTTATATTTCCCATTTTGCGAGAACAAAACAGACCAATTCCAATTAATTACATTTGTTATATTTGTAAGTTACTCCACAATACCCAAGGCTACCATCGAAGGATTCCCAGCTCCCCATAAGCAGAGTCTCATGAGTTGGCCTTGACTGTATTTCTCACTGAAACATCTGGAGATGCAGATAATTTCATGTAATATAGGATCAGAACTAATGAAAATGAAAAAAAACCACCTTATTTCTGATCTTCCATGAGTCTTCATTCCATTTTCCTTAAATAGCTGCAGAATGGTAAAAGGTCTGGGCAATGTCCAGCTGACCTGGTTTGAGCAAGAATAGAACTAATTCTATTCTTTGATTTTGCTTTTCAGCTAAGTTTCTTCTAAGTCATTGCACTTTCCAAAGTTAATGACATATTTTTACAGTGTCTTCTTCTAGCAGTGATTAACTCTTAAATTTCACAGTTAATAGTAAGGACAGGTATGTAGTTTCCATATAAGGTCTTGCTTATACTTGCTTATATGGAAACCAAGACCGTTGCTAAATCTTGTGTACCACATTGTGGGTAGAAAAAGTGACAGGCCACACGTGCAGGGAGAAGCAGAGAGGGCAGGTGACTCTAAACTGATCAAGGATGCATTCCATACCATATATGTCACTGTCAGGGGTAACAAGATTGGGTTTTTTAAATCTTTTTTTTATTATTCCCTTTCCCTGCCTGACAGAGTCAGGAGTGGCCTGGATGTAACCAGTTCATACAACTGAGGGCAGGGTTACCAGACAGAGAAACCAAGACAGGCTCGAAGAATTGTCCAATATAGACCTTATGAAATAAAGCAATAAATTTAAAGCCCTGAAAGGGAGGATTCCTTCCTTGGCCTGCTAGGCTGGAAGCTGCTCTAAGAAAAGGACTAGGCCATGAGCCATGCTTTCACAGCAAAGATGTTCAGCTGCATCCCCAGCTGCATTAACAGGAGTACAGCTGTGAGACTGAGAGAATGATTCCTTCTCTGCTCAGTACTTGGTAGACGACAGCTGGACACTGTCTAAATTTGGGCTGTATGGTAAAAGGCAGACATAGACAAGCTAGTGCAAACCTTAGCAAAGTTCTTCAGTGGTGGCTAGTCAGGAACTGGAACACTTGCCCTGTGAGGAGAAGCTGAGGGACTGAGTCTTGTTCTGCCTAGAGGAACTGGCTTCAGGGAAATCATAGCAGTTTACCTATGCCCATAGGCAACAAGGAGTTGCCAGACTCTTCACAGGTGCCAAGGAGAGTCAAACTCTTCACAGTTTGTGGTAGGAAGATGAGATGACAAGAATAAGCTGAAACAAGGAAATTGCAGAATAGACATAAGGGAAAACTTTTTCAGGGTCTGGATGTCAGACACTGGAGCAGTTTGCCCAGAAAGTATATTTAGATTTTCAAGACCTGTCTGAACAATGCCCAGTACACTGAATGTGATGAAAAACCCAGACTAGTCAATGGGACTCCTTTGTGTACATCTGACCAGAGCTCAAAACTGTCCTCTATCCAGAAGTCAAGTACAGACAATATTTTTTCACATATTGAGGGAACTTTTGTTTTTTGCTCCATGCTTTCCTACTAGCAATTATAGTATTGAAAAAACAAAAACAAATAAAAAAACAACACAAGAAAAAACAAAAAAACACCAAAAACAAACAAACAAACAAAAAAAACACAAACAAAAAAAACCCCCACATTCATTTTAGACCTTGCTTGTGTCTCTGCAGACATGTTCCTGGAAAATGCAGATCAATGACTTGTAGAGGAATCAGACAGATCTTCTTCTTTTGCATCTAAATGTATAAAAATCCATACTATACTTGAGAGAGCAACAGACTGTAAATAATCTCCACAGAAATAGAAAACAAAACAAAGTAGAGAAAAGCTCCAATGCCCTCAACATCCTACTGTATTCCTACTAGAATTAGAAGAGGTATGCACTTCCTCCAGAAGGCAGAGTTGATCATCCTAAAAAAAAAAAAAAAAAAAGTTTGTGTCTAAATCTTAATACAACGTGTGCTAGGCAACTGCCACTTGCTACTATTTCTTCTTCCTAAAATCAATAGCAGTTTTCCTATGAGAGGAACAGTCCAAAGTTTGAACAAAATAAATACCCATATTTCTGCTCAGAGAGGAAGAGGTACAGACAGATCACTACCAACACATTTCCTATAAACGTTCATATTTTTTTCCTCACTCAAGTGTTTAAACTTGTCAAGAGAGCTTTTTGGGCTCTAAAGGAATATAATTTCTTTTACAAAACTCAAGGTTTATTTTATAATCTCTAATTTAAAAACAATTAAGTCTGATTCACTAACTTCATTCAGAAGCCAAACAAGCCTTACAGATAGCAATTCCACTACTTTTTTTTCTTTTATTTTTAGATGTCACATCAGTGAAATGCAATTCCCACAGTTACCATAGGAAGAGTAACTATTTTCCTCCAAATTCCAGCATCTAATCCTCTTAAGAGCAGCCAGAGCTTTGAGCAGTCTGCAATCCTTGCAGAGTGTGTTATTTTTACATTGTTTCTCTGTATCAAGACAGCATAAAACTTAAGATGAACCTGAATACTATCCTCACCTCTTTTACTGTACAGGGTTCTACATAGCTCTGCACTGAACTAGACCTAGAGGAGAAATCGACACAAAAACCACTAAAAGAACAAAAGAATAGTTGACGAGATGCTTTGATATATTTTGCTTTCTAAAGTTCCAGTACAAAAGCACTACTAGCATATTGTTGATACCTTATTTAAAATAAAGTTCCATTTAAATGTTTGCATCTATCGGAGACATTAAAAATAGCAAGAAACATCAAAATCAAAGACAGACCAGCAATAAACCTATTTTATCAAGGCATCATTTTCTTAAAAAACTTACAAGAATAATTTTTAAGACAATGGTATTTCTTCTTCAAAGACATTTGACAAATAATGAACCAGAAGGTGACAATAGTTCATTTGAACACTCAGCATCATATCCATAAGGCAACTATATATAGATAGTTGAATGCCTGAAACTTCCTTTAACAATATTAGTGTGACAGACCAGAACCAATCTTAGGATAAATAAATAAATTAAATAAAAGCCAAGCTAAGCAACAAAGACATTAATTTTATTCTTAGGATCAGATCTAGCAAAAAAAAATTGCTTTGATATATACATTCTATCCAATGCCAAGAAGAATGTAGCTTCAGTGATAGGAATTTTTCAGCTTGCAAGTGCAGTGGTGGGTCATATTCTCAGTAATACAGTTTATCCAGCTATTCTCTGAATACTTCAGAGTACAATAGTCTCTGTATTTTATAAATCAGTGGAGATACTGAAGGGAACACATCCCTAATGGCAAAAGCCACAATCTCAAGATTTAATCTAGTATCTAAATTTTTATTCACAAAATAATTAGCCACACAGGCTTTTGGAGTTTATCTGTCATTTTAGCATTCCAGAGAGAAATCAGATAATTCTCTTGCTCTGCTGTGTTTTCTTGTAGTATTTTCCTTTTTATTGTTACTACTTGCACATAACTGACTGCCTTATTCAGATTCCAATTGATCAGTATCTTTATTGTTTATTGTCCTAAAATAGTTTACCTGCCTAGATGAGAGCATAAGACACTAGGTTTTATGAAGTCATGTCCCTACTATGGCCATGATTATGCTTCAAAGCATGAGATGTTCTCCAGAGGTAGAGATATAAAATAGAAACAATGCAATGCCACAACTTTCCAGCTTCAGGATCATTGGTCTGTGTTCAGAAGCTTCAGTTCAGGGGCATTATGATATGTTTGAGTAGAGCTTTACACATGTTCAAACCCCTTGAGGAGCCTACTTGGAAAAAAAAAAAAAAAGTAAAATCAGATAGTGTTTACAAATTATTAGATCTCTTGAGGGGGAACCCTAATATCTAAAATTCTTTAGAAAATAATTTATCAGCAAATTTTAGCATATTTTCTAACATTCTAAAAGGTGAAATCTTAAAATTAAAGTTATAATAAAAAGAAATGCTTAGCAGTGTATGGAAACAAATTTAAGTTTTCAAACTCAAGGTGTTATCTTTATTCCTATTAATCTCCTGTCTCCCTTTCCCCATATGAGGCAAAAAGAGCTTTTTATGTATTTTACTGTTAGGATTTAAATTCCTCCTCTGTTGCTCTTCTTCCCTTTATTATTTTTTTCCCTCTAAAAGATGATAGAATCATAGAATCATTATGGTTGGAAAGCACCTCTAGGATCATCAGCCTTCATCTTAACATCTCTCTAACCACTAGTCCATAGCCTCAAGGGCTGACAGCAACCAGTAAATTTTCCATTTCCAAAAGGTAACTGTTGCTTCCCTGTTTTCAGGACCTTTTCTTCCAGCTTCCCATAGCTTTCCATGTGTCTAACATTTCCAACTCAGCCAAGAAACTTCTTCAGCTCTTATCCTCCCACATCAGTTAAACACATCTCATCAGGATATATTTTCATCTACCCTCACCCCTGCAATGACACTCAAACCTCAGGGTCAGGCTATGGTGCCATGAGGGTAATGTGGTGCCTTCTCCCTCTTCAACCAGCCCTATCCCAGAGACTCCAGCAAGAACACTGGGGATAGTGACAAGGGTAAGGAGTTGCCTGGCAATAGCAGGTCACATAAAGACCCCTGAATTAAAGGCTGAAAGCACCTGAAAAAGCTTGCCACAGCTTTCTCACACGTTTGTTTTAAAATTATTAATAAAAATTGAAGTTGCAGAAGATACATCAATGTTCTACATACTAACATATCCTTATCCCTGCAGGTATTACAAGAAGCTTGATTGATGAAGCTTTAGAGTTTTTCCTTTGGAGTTCATTTGAGAGCACTAAATGTGTTATGTGGAATGCTTTGCCTCCAATAAAGCTCAGAGGTGACCCAAATTAAAATTCAAAGTCAATATTGTCATAGGATATATGCAGAATGAGCTGAATAAATGTTGACAAATTAAAGGACAAAATAAATTACTAAAATATTACTTGTCACTCTCATCCTTGCTGTCAGTGATGCTGTTTTCAGAAAGGACCTGATAAAAACACGAAGCTAATAAAATGACCTAGATGGTCACAGTCATGAAATAGTTGCCATTTTTACTGAATTAATTAAGCAGCATGTTTGCAGCAACACCTCTAAGAGGACTATACACAAACTGCTTTTAAAATAACATTGAGACCATCAAACCAGCCACATTAAGACATTTCAAGATGTAGTATGTTCTGCTCTTCATTCATGTCACCATGTGCAGAGCAGGGCTATCCCTTTCTCTAAGTTACAGAACAGTTAAGTTTCCAACTTTTTATTTAGAAAACAACATTTTTTTCACTCAGATCAACATATGAATTAGAAATCTAACAGAAAAAATAGGGGATAATAAATCTGAGTTCAAATATATTCTTTCATTTCATACTCTTCATTATAAATCACATTACCTGCCACTTCACTCTGACCCTTTCCTCATTCCCAAAGTGTCCATATTTCTGCCCCTTTCATCTTTGTAGCTCAGGAACTTCCCAGTGCCAAGCTGCCAACACATGGGTGCAAATCACCAAACAATATTTCTTTTCATGAAGAAAAACTTGTTCAAATAATTGTGCAGGTTTTATAAGTTGTGTGTTTCTATAAATGCAATAAATCAAACAGAAAATCAAGTGGAATGCATAGGAGATCTCCTGGATTTGCTGGTAAATGACTCCAAAGTAGCACAACCACTGCTGCCAGACTGGTAGAGGTACATCATTCTGGGTGGGTTGCAATCTTAGCTGTGTTTAAGAAGGAAACAGTACTCTTGTTACCACGACTTTCCAGATGTTCAGCCTCATTCTTTACAATGTGGCTTTTTTCTGTTCAAGTAACAATGACCATGATAAGCAAGGAAAAAAATACAGTACCAGTTTGACAAGGTACAGGGATGATGGTGTCTGTCTCAGATGGGCAAGTAAAGTAGCAGCATGCAGCTGATAGGGTGATATTTTTAAATCTTGGTTTCAAATACCAGATTATTATTATTATACCCATTTTTTTTTCTTTCTTAAAGCATCAGGCTGACATAAGGGGAGTCTAATGGCATAGGTTATTTATAGTGTGATCTCACGGACCTTTGATGTTAAAGCAACTTCCATTAGTTCAGTCAAATCCCAAGACAGTAATGCTGCATAATGCCATGTCACAGTGTGATGGGGTATAAAGTCACAGAAACTATATTTATAGAAGTGCTCACTCCCAGCCACACAGTTCAGTCACCATCAGTGTTTCCTTCCAAGGTGTGAGGGCTTCAAGTACTTCTGCTTACATGAGCATTTGCCTATGGGGCCTCAGGGCACACTTAGAGCCTGCACAGCCCAAGGTAGCCCCACACAAGGGCAGCCAAAACATCTCTGGGCAATTTATTCCAAAGTCTTGTCACCCTTGTACTGAAGAATTTCTTCCTAAAATCTAATCTAAATGGGTTTCATTTGAAGGAGAATACATTTCCCCTTGTCCTATCAGTCAAAGCTCTTGTAAAAAGTCCCTCCCCAGCCGTCCTGTAGGTTCCCTTCAGGTATTGGAAGGCAGCTATTAGGTTCCCCCAAAGTCTTCTCTTTTCAAGACTGAACAATATGTGATCTGTGCTGCTTCTCTATCACGTCTGTTCACTGAAGCTTTTTCCTTTGCTGCTGCCACAAAGGAGTCTGTGCAAGCACCTGGCACAGAACAAAATCCTCTGCTCATAAAAGCTGCTGTGTCTATAACCCTACTGTGCTGTAAATTATTTTGACCTCCAACCAGAATTTTTCATGGATTAGCAGATGTCCTCTAAACTATTTCCTTCCCTCTTTCATCCCGTTTAGGTCTAGACACATACATCAAGGCTGTAGATTTAGCAATGGAGAAATGTTGCTGAATGCCATGACACACTTCAGAAATAAAGGCAACCACTATTTTACCTGCCATGCTGCCAGACTCTTGCTGTTTTTACATCAAGCCTCTCTGAATCACCATATCACCAAAGGAAGGGAAGAAGGATCTCAGTAGGTGGAATTTTCAAATATACTTATCCAGAGTCAGTACAGTATCTTCAACCTGTGGTTTTAATCTACAAATTTTCCTCCACTATTAAGTTATTAAACCACACCAAGACTTTGTTGTATATGCTTTAGAATATTCTTCACTTTCTCATCCTCTCTTTCTCCCATGAGATGACTGGATACAAGGTAATTGGCAGCAACATCATTTATTTATTTCAGTGGCAGACATGCAGACCAATTCTACCCTATGCTATCAGCAACAAAAATGAGAAGGTCAGATGTTCTACATTGTAATAATGGTCAGAGACTTTCTGTCCTCACAGGAATTTTATTTTCTGAAATTAATTTTAAGTGTAAGGTCTCAATGAATAAAACCTATGACATTACATTAAAAGAAGAAAAAAAAAGAAAAAGGTAATTTAATTATAATCCAGCCTTTCAGTTTGCTCTTACTACACTGAAAGAGGAATTGGGATTATTTTTTTTTTTGCTTCTGGTCTGCATGAATTTCTTGTTTAAAATAATGTCACAAACCCTATTAAGCTGACAAAGAGCTCCCTTAAAATGGTGCTAAGGAACCTACTTCAAATGGTGCAGGGCTGGCAGCTATCTTTACAGGGGGGGGAAAAAAAGGCACAATCAGTTGTAGATACACTTGCTTGACAATTGTTGAAGGACTACCTGTCTGAAGGAGGTAGGGTCACAACTGGCCTAGGAAAGCAAATATGAAAGGTAAAATTATAGTGATCTCACACACACACACACACCACTGGATGGAAAATTTTCTTAAGAAATTAATACAAATGAGTCTTCCACTATGAAAAGTTGGAAGGGTTTGTTTGTTGATTCTTTAATAATATTTAATTATTTAATAAACAGTAGTTATGAGGGGTCCCCTTATGTTTCTAGGGAAGTCATTTTGTCAAACACTAATAGATTAATTCTGTGCTGCAGAGAAAGTTTGAAATGAAGGAGTAAACCAAGAGCTGAGTCAATCCATGCTTCAACATATCATGCTTCTCCCATCTGCAATCTTCCTCTCTATTTTTTATTGCACAGCCTGTTTTGGCATAGACGCTTATAATCACAAATTGCATCCCAAAATTACCAACATTTGCACCACTGGGCAACAACCTAAGCCTTGAGCATGATCTGGTTTGTTTGGGTTTTTTTGTTGCTCCACAGAATTACAGAAAAATGCAACTTGTTGGAAGTCACTGAACACACTGCACGTTTTTTTTCTGTTTACGTTGCATATTTCTATTTTGGCTCAGCTCAGAGTAGCTTAGGGAGCTCTTAATTCCAAAATAGCAAATCCTCCTTGTAAGAGCTCTGGGTAGAGAGGAGTTGAGTGTTCTGGTTTCACTGTTAAAGGGTTATTTTCTAGAGTAAAAATATTTTCTGTGTGTTTATAGAATAGTCACAGCTTTGATAATGAAAGCTCAGGGGCTTTTTTTTAACTATTCTTGAATGGTTACCGGGAATTTAAATGTAAATAATGCAGGAAAACCCCTTTTCTGTTAAAAACTGGAAACTATCAAATTCCAGTTTTCCATGCATTCAGTGTAAGAAACAGGTACCACAGCAAACCAAATGTGTCTGTCTGGATACTTCAGTATCAGAATCTTCAGAACAGATAAGGAAGAGAGGCAGATGGAAAATTTAAACAATGGGAGTAAATCTGTTTGCAGGTACATATAAAAATTATTGCATTCTAGAACAGTTAGGAGTCTTTGCAATTAAAGACAAGTTTTATGCTACTTTCTCATGTTAACTAATCACAAGTGAGGAAATGCTTTGGAGACACAGTCCAAGCTGTCTAGTGACAGAATAGTTTGTAACATTAAGGAATGAACAATTGATAAGAGATGACTGAAAATCTTCTGCCTATAGTCATATTATCCTATATCTTCATGCTCACATATTTGCACTTTTACTCACATAACTTATATGGATTCAAGTAAAACTTGCAAAACTTGTGTTCCAAATGGAAAAGAAGCTCTATGGTTGCCAGCAGCGTAAAACAGCTCAAAAACCCCAACCATTTTTACTGTGAAATAGATTTGTGTAGTTGATGAACTATATATTTATAAACCAAATTTTTTTTAATACCAAAGTAAATGTAACAAAAAAAGCATACATAGAAATTACACAAATGCACCTCCTCCCCTTCATGCCTTTATATATAGTACACAGAATCCTTTTTGCAGAAATACTTTAAGCAAGAGAAAGTTCAGTTATCATCTCAGCAAAAGAAAACTAAGTTGTTTTAATCAAAAACTCTGTGACTTCAAGAAAGCAAACTGTATTCACCTCTTTGCCTGAAGGAAAGTTCTAACTTTGAACGAGGTAGTCAGACATTGCATAAGTGATTAGGAATGGGACACAGGTAATGTAATACAAACATAATTCACAAGATAATGAACTTTAAATGCCAGGATGGCAAGTATAATTTGGAGAAGACAGAAAAAGCTAAACTCAGCCCTGTTTTAACTTCCCTGACTTCAGATACATCTCTGAGGAGTAAGACACAGCATTAGTTTGAAATATGTTTATATTTCAACTTGTAGTTTTTTCCTCTTATACCTTTAAGCCACCCTATACTATTATTTAGGAAAACTAAATTAATGGTTCATTTGATATTAAGGAACATAAAGAAATGCTTCAACATAAAATTGGAATAAAACAAAATCTATAGATTTTAATACAGTCTGTGATCCCCATTTAATCTTATTGTAGGAATTTTTTTTCTTAAAGATTTTGAAAACTTAAAAATACATCTTTTTAGTTCAGGCAATACTGTATTTTAAAAACATGTACATTTACAGACAGTTCCTAACAAAATACAAGCACGCCAAAAAAGAATCTTTATGCAAGTTCCTGAATATGGACATTATGCAGACATATATAAAGATGCATTACAGGATCTGGTGGCTGAGCACTGAATTTTTAACTACATAGTTTATCTTGTGTGGGAACATAATAGTTGTCATGTAGCACTTGGATATTTGGATAACCTCGTACCAAAGCCTTTCATCTCAATGATCTAAGCACAATAATGTACTACTGGAGACATATGTTCTCAAGTGCCCATTTGTCAAATAACAGGCAGTCTGTCAGTGTATTTATATTCCCCTCATGACATACCTGCAGGTAATTTTACAGAGGGAAATGTCAGTAGAAGGAAGACACTCAATTAAGACAGAATGTTAAGACAGAGGAGAGACTAACAACAAGGAAGGACATAAGATCACAGAGGTCACGTATTAGTAAGATGCTAACAGAAGTTACAAGATCGAAGAAGGCTGGTTTTCTTCAGTAATGAAAACTCACCAGTACAGAGTAGAGGGGCAGAAGAACCTCCCTTGCCCTGCTGGCCACACTCTTCTTAATGCATCCCAGGATGCCATTGGCCTTCTTGACTGCAAGGGCACATTGTTGGCTCATGGACATCCCCCTGTTCACCAGGACCCCCATGTCTCTTTCTCCAGAGCTGCTCTCCAACAGATCAGCCCCCAGCCTGTACTGATCCATGGGGTTGTTCCTCCCCACATGAAGGACTCTACACTTGCTCTTGTTAAATTTCACTAAATTTCTCCCTGCCCAGCTCTCCAGTCTGTCCAGGTCTCTCTGGATGGCAGCACAGCCTGCTGCTGTGTCAGCCACTCCTCCCAGTTTGGTGTCATTGTCCAGGTCATTGATAAATATATTGAATAATACTGGACTCAGCACTGACTCTTGGGGGATGCCACTAGTCACAGGCCTCCAGCCAGACTCTGCTCCACTGACCACAACTCTCTGGGGTCTGTCCTTCAGCCGGTTCCCAACCCACCTCACTGCACAATCACTCAATTCACACTTCTTAATCTTGGTTGTGAGGATCCCATGGGAGACAGTATCAAAAGCCTTGCTGAAGTCAAGGAATACCACATCCACTGCCCTCCCCTCATCCATCCACTGGTATCATCATAAAAGGCTATCAGATTAGTCAAGCATGACTTCCCCTTCTGGAATCCATGTTGACTACTTGTGATAAGCCTCCTTTCCTCCACATGCTTAGAGATGGCAGCAAGGACAAGCTGTTCCA
>WYEA01010443.1:507-22463 GCA_033558465.1 Alcedo atthis
GGTCTAGGTGATCCTGCTCAGGCAGGGGGGTTGGACTAGATGAACTTCTAGGTCCCTTCCAGCCCCTAATATCTGTGGTTCTGTAATTCTGTGTGAATGTTGTACCAAAGCAATCTAATGCTATGGCACAAGGGAAAAAAAAAATAATGAACTTGTTCCTTTCTCTGCCTTATCCTGACTTTTAAGATCTTGGCATGCTACTGACAGGCAGAAAGAATATGTAATCAGATGTACCTTCTCTCCAAGAACACATGAAAGAACATGCTCTTCAGTTAGCAAAAAAGCTGTCCCAGGAAATTCCTTAATAATAATAAAAAAATCTCTCACAAGCAAGGAAATAATTTTTTCTCCATAAACTAATTAAAGACATGTTGTAGGGTGTATCTCGTGTTCAATTGGGTATGTCAAACATGTGACATTATTTAATATTGCGCAGCACAAGGCATTATCTTCAAATGAACATGTTGGATGGCCTTCATTGATATGTAGCAGATGCCATTTCCTTAAATAAATCAGATGAGATTGTTAAGCTACAAGAATAGGTTCAATACTGAACCTAGGGTATCAGAATGTGCTTTTCAAGAAAATCTATTTATTACTAGGAGAGAAAGAGCCTGAACTGCATTAATTCTAATGCCACTTGTAGGCAACTTCATTGAGCAGAGCTCTCAAACTGTCATCCTTTTCTTTAAAGGAAGCTGAGGCAGGTGATGTTTACTTAAAGTGCTGGTTTATCTCCCTGGTCAAACTAAAGAGGCAGAAGTAAAGACTTTTGCTTTCATCCTCCCTACCAGCTGGATATTTATAAATCTAGCCACAATTCTTTGAACATAATCTTCTTCCTTTTCTCTTGGCATGTGAAAGAAAACTCCAGTTGATCATAATTAGGAGCAGAATCTTCCAGTTTAGGTACAGGAATAATATACAGGAGAAACCTTTCAAATAGGAACTGTGTGAGCGTGGAAGGAACAGAACATTAACAGCATACAGCATGCATGCTAAATCATGCTGCAGTGGGTTGAAGGGGAAATTAAAGCTCTGGGCAATAGCTGTTTCTAATGAAGCCAAGGAGATGGCAGTAGTTTAGCAAAGGAATTAAGTGTTGCTCTTGAAAAATGGGAAGTGACTGATTTGTGAGTCATTGAGACAATACTAGATCAGTGAAGAAGTGAAGCATAGCTGTGGCTAAAGGAGATGAGCAATAGTATTCATGGTGCTGAAGAGATTGGTCAAAAGCCTTTTAAGCTTAGCTTTTGTGAGGCCATCCCATTGACCTCAGCTGGGCAGTAGGAGTGATACTGTAACAAACATTGATTGCTGCTGCTTTTTGAAACAGTTTCTCTCAGAGCCACCCCCAAAACGATAAAGATTTATTAATTAATCAGCTTTCATTAGTAAGACTGTTTACCTCTTTTTATTTGTGTCTTTCTTCCCATTCTTCTTCTACCTCTTTTTGTCTTTACACACTGCCTGAGGCATTTGCATGTTCACTAATTTTTCAATATTCATAAAGCAAAAGTCATCCATAACCTATGGGGTAGTACATATCCATTCACACGTGACATACAGACCTTTTCGGAAATAGTGAAGAATCTTTATCCTGTACTAAAAGCTATCACACATGGCACAGACACTCAATTGTACTCACAGAGTGTGCTCCCAGTAACTTTGCCAGACACAGATTCAATGTTGTACTAAAGAGGGGAAAGAATGAGACAGAATGTCTCTAGGATGTTCTTTAATTTGGAAAAGAGAGGAAAAACAAAGATAACAAAGAGGAAAAATAAGAAAGAATAGAGAGAGATGAAAAAGTTAATAGAAAAAGATAAAAGAAAGCAAACTATCATGTAGAATTTATTTGTACATATCCTTTTAAAAGAATCTGCTATATATTCTTAGAGTATGAGAGTATGAACAAAGCACTATATACTGTACACATCATACAATAAACTTTAAAAAGTCCATTTCAAGTCCTTAATAAAACTAGTTTAGCAATCTACAAACAAGAATGCTTTTAACATTGCAACACCCAGAGCTATTTAATAGGTTTTGTGGCTTGGATCTCATTCTTGGTGAGGGTCACTCTTTATATCTTATTCAGAGTGTTTACATCTTTGTGGTGTCAGCAACATAGACGCCTCTTTGTAAGACCAGCAAGAAAAAAACAGCAATAAATCTCTGCAGTGTGTTATCAGTATGCCTGCACATCTGAAATATTTAAATGTAATCCAGTCCTTTTCTTTTAAAACCTTAAATTGAAGCTCGCAAAGATTGATTACAATTTTTCTATCCAAGATGATCTGAACAAAGATAAGGCTAATATTTTTCTTTTAATGTAACCTGTGAGAAAAAAACCACATTATTTTATTAGAAGTATTGTTTGTGGTTTGTCACTGTGGGACTGCAGCCAAAACTGTTCTTGCAGAAAAAAGTACAGGTCACTGATAAAACTATATAGCCTGTGTGTTAAAAGAACACAGTAAAAACTTTGATTGTTTAGATGAAAAATAAATAAAAAATTCTTCTGTGTTTATATTCATAATTTTAAATGTAATGTTATTCAGACAGGTGAATACAGATTCCTTTAAGGATTCTGTAAGTAGCTGGGGAGATTTTGTGTAACTGGACATCTGTGCTGTATTTCTTTGATGAATTGATTAAAATTGAGATTTTAATCTCCTCTTTTGATAAACAATAATATTTTCATAACAATGCAATCCACAAAGAATCAAAGCTTCATTGTGTTAAGCACTTTTAGAGTGTTCAGCACTTTTGAGAGTAAATAGTTTCTGCCCAACAGAGAACTTACTGAAAGGATGGGACCTGAGACAGTGATAAATAGATAACTTTGGTTTGTAAGGCAGAAGAAAGACCCATACAGAGAAAACTACAAAGCCAGGTGGGTTTGAATAAATGAATAAATGAACAGCTTCAGACTGCAACAATCTAGAGTGACCAGAGAAGAGGTAGAATTACCTGGGTTGTCATTCTCATTAACAGAGTGCTGAACCTAACAAAGGAAGAAATGAATTAATATGGACATTGAAGGAAACAAAAGAGATTTTTATAAAAAATCCTTCAAAAGATTCAAGGTCAAAATGTATGTTTTAATTTTAGAGTGGTAGCAGCTCCTCATGTATATTTGCCCTCTTTCACCTCTGTGTCAGTACTTGAGTGCCATGAATTCCCTTTTGATGACTGTATGTTTTGGAAAACTCACCATACAGTAAAGCCATTCTTTCCAATATGACTCTACTTCATATAATCCTTTCATGGGTGAGAAATACATTGTCATCTCTTCTCTGAGACATATACCATAGAATGGGTGTGTACCTACCTTCCAAGAGATACTCTTATTTACAATGCAAGAGTACAAAAAAAGTGTGTATTCAGCTATCTCTTCTGAACAGCAGCTGTTGTTCATACATGCTGCCTATGTACAGAGCAGGTGATCCTTCTCTGGAGAGGGGGTTGCACTAGATGATCTTCTAGGTCCCTTCCAACCCCTAACATTGTGTGATTCTGTGATTATTTTTTTTTACCTCATCTGCTTAACACAGTAATTGTTCAGTTGAAATATAGGTTAGTCATTTGGTCTTGGTCTTGCTCTTGACAGCACCTGGTAGAAATTTTGGCAACAAAAGGGGATATGTACGTCTACATTTTCCACACCTTAACTTGAAGCAGCCACATCATAGGTATGAATTAGGCCTGTACATAGGCAGCATGTGTGGATAATACATAGACATTTTCAGAGATCAAGTCAGCCCACCATGAATGCAGGCCACCGTGATGTTCCAGTTTTCAAGAATTTTTACAACAGCTTCAAAATATCAGTGCAGAATTCATAAGCTGCACAAAGACAAGGCCAACCCACACACCCAAATGGATATTTCCCAGCTGCTGGAGTGAGTGGTGTCCCCTGCTGCTATCTCTGTCTTAGCAGCTGAGAAAGAGTATCCTGATGCTTTAAGGGTAGTTGGGCCATTTTTCCACTTTAGGATGGAAAGAATGAGAGATTCCTAGAACATTCTCACTGTCTGAGAGGGGTTCCTATCCACCAATACTGCAAGAAGAGAATAGGTCTTATTTTTTGCATGAAGAACCTTCAGTGACCTTGTGTTGTGTAGTCCTGCTTTAATTTGATTTTATGAATCACAGAATGTTAGGGGTTGGAAGGGACTTGAAAGATCATCTAATCTAGTCCAACCCCTCTGCCGGAGCAGGATCACCTAGACTAAGTAACCCAGGAACAGATCCAGGTGGGTCTTGAATGTCTTCAGAGAAGGAGACTCCACAACCTCCCCGGGGAGCCCATTCCAGAGCTCTGTCACCCTCACTGTGAAAAAGTTTTTCCTTGTGTTTACCCTAAACCTCTTGTGCTCCAACTTACTCCCATTGCCTCTTCTCCTGTCATTGGATGGCATTGAGAAGAGTCTGACTTCATCCTCTGAGTGTACACTTGCATAAACATTTAAGTAATCACTCTATGTTATTACAATAACATTGCATTAGAACTAAAGTTGTTAGAAATCTTTCAGAAATTAACCTGGTTATTCTTAATAGCAAATATGACTTTTTTAAACCACGTTCACGTTAGTCATCTTAGAAATACAAATATTTCTAATTAGCAAAATGGCAGTAAAAGAAATCGCATTGTAGGCTTGCAACTGGCAGTGTGTTTTTCTGTAAGCTCTGACCTATGTTGGTACATTAGGTTTCATAATGATTGCATATAATAGTTTGCCAGGAGATTTGCTCTACATAAAGTTGAACAAGTGCTTCTGTATTCTAGAAAACAAGAAATGACAGGAATATGTTGTAAAAATGTATCCTCTCCGTTGGGAGTTTTTTTATTACACATACATTTAGTCCAAATAATGTTAAACTTACATTTCCATGAAGGCTCATCTTTGCTTTAACAAGTGTTTTTTATTAACTGGCATAATAGAGTTTTCATTTTGAACTGAAATATCTTTTCTTGTTTTCAAAAGGGCATATATCTGAAGGATTATTTTTAAAGCTGAAATGCAATATGTTGAAAAAGCAGTTGTGAACTCTTTTTCTGTAATTGAAAAAATATATGAGTTAGGCTTTAAAGTGTGAAGAATGATACAGCTACTATCTGTGCTGGCTCAGGCCAACTTGCTTCCATGCTGGTATGACCTTCAAGAGAAGTTAGAAAAATGATTTTATTAGAAGAGAATTTCTGTCTAAAAATGTGAATCAAAACTTTTCATCGCTGCATGCAAAATATCAAATGTAATAAATGTTATCATTTTGATCTTAGCATAGTTTTTTTTTCCTAATACTACCAATGTAGTCTGACTACATCAGGATCCTAAAATAATACTTAAAAAAAAAAAAAGTTGGAAAATATGCAGTAATAAATTAATCTCAAAAATATATAGAGAAACAACTGTAATTGCAACTATGTTACTACAACAGAGTGCATTTTTAATTGTATCTGTCTCTGTGTTAGCAGTACTCAGATCCCAATGTTTGGCGTTTTTTTCTCTATGCCTAAGCAGTACTTAGGGATCAGAATAGCTGTGATGATCTGAATTGTCATAAGAATAAGTAAAACATTTTTATTGGTGAAGCAAGAACTTTGATTAGTTTTTAAAGACATATAATCCACACTGATTATGTTCAAAGGATTAATACAGCTTCATGTTCCAAAATTGTCCTTGCAGGTCCCTAGGTTAGCCAAGAATAATATCTAGACATATTCTCCAGTCTGAAATGGTTTTAAGTCAACTTTCTGCCCATGCTTAACTTTGCTTGATTTAACTTGATCAGAGTTTACCGTTTCACTAATGTGCATTTTATGGAAGAAATGTGCAAAATTTTACATGAATGTATAATTTTGAGTAGCATATTTGTTAAGTAAGTGATGATACATTTTGTCAAGGTACATAGAATTGTTGCTGCAGGTTGTCTTCAGAATTTAAATATAAATTATTTAATCTCATGTGAGTAAGGTGATGTATCAGTGAGCTTTGCTAGCAAATATGCTTAAAAATTGACATCTACTTGATGACTGCCATTATCTTATTCTAGACATACTGGAGAGAAGGGATAGGGCTGCTACATTAGATATTTTGACAATTCCCCAAACATCATCTTATATATGGAAGTGTGTCTGTCACATGGTGTCACGGTGTGTAGGGTATGTCATATGGTCAGTTACTTGAGATGCCATGATACTACACCAGACATGAAGAACTCTGTGTGTGGAAGGCAGGTGATGTGCTGGTCAGTTGCAGAGCATTTATAATTATCCTACAAAAAACCAATGGTGATAATTTGGGATTGCCTCTTCATATTATACATTTGTTAGTATTCTACCTGAGCTTTAAAGTTACTAATTTTTTCCACTGAGCACTCTTAGCACTCTTTATGTAGTTCCTTGCACCATTTAGCTAATATGCTATATCTTGAGTAATATAATTCCCATCTGCCATGTCTATACCTGTTTGTTTCTTCAGGGAATCAAGAAAGCTGCTGAAAGGCTAGAACAAGCACTTTAATTGTCTCACTTCAATTTCACAGTCTCCTGGTTTACATGAGTCGTAACTGTCTTTCGCAGATACTTTGGTACATCTGTTATCTTTATAGGTTGGAAAAATGGGGCATCAAAATTCCTCCCCAGACATTTCATTGATAGCATCCATTGTTTTTGCACTTTACAAATTCCAAAGAAGGAAAACCAAAAAAGACCACATTACATGTGCAGTCCAGAAACAACACAAACTTAGACACTTTTGTGACCAGGACCCCAAATGATTCCTCCAAGTAAGCAATAAGGAAGGATACAATCATCATCATCATCATGCTGTACCCAAGGCCATCCCATCTGTTTCCTCAGATTCATGCTCCATAATCTAATAATTAAGATCAATGTACATTGTTGTTTTGCTATAGCAACTGAACAGCTGAATGGGTGACATAATGTATCCTTGCCAAAGATACTGACAAAATCAGTTCTCTAAAGAAATATTAGGAATGGCCAGTTCCAACAAACTTAGCAAGATATGTTAAAGTTGTGTAACACAGTTTTTTACTCAGTAGCTAAAGAGTAGTATCACTTGCTGGATAAAGTTTGTACTTTTTTGATTGCAAGAGAATGGTGCTGTTATGTTTCATAACTGGAGTAATGCTAACAGTATAAGCTTCATTTTGTGAAAATATACACAAATAATAGGGTGTTTTTCCATAGTCCATTCCTCTCATAATGTTCCTGCAATAATCTTTCATCTACCTGTTTCAACCCTATGTCCTTCCCACCTACTACACTCAGCGTAAGCTATGCATCCTGATGGCTATTTCTAAACCATTGCCCCTCTGTTTTTGAAGGTTCACCAGTGATACAACAGCAGTACTCATCTTCTGTATACCTTCCCACACTACTTCTTAGGTTTTTGTTAAACTGTAAATATATTTATGTGTCTCCTGGCCTGCTTCCCCATGGGACGAGCATTACAGAAAAATTAGAATGGCTTGTTGGAAACTTCACAATGTCCTAATAATATGGAATCTACATTATTATCTGATACTGTTGTGCAGTGACTGGTGCAGGCAGCATCTTTAGTATTAGGTGGTTCTCCCATGCTGAACTATTTTCTTATTCATGTGTTGTTACTTCATGGGCGTCAGAGGCTAGAAGGAAGTTAAGGCCTGCCATGCAACCCCCCCAGTAAACCCTGTGATTTAAGCCAGCAAGTATTTCTGTACACTTGATAAAAAGAAATGCAGTTCTTGAACTTTCTTGCTTCTACTTGACCACCCTTGCTCATAACTCAGGCTAGAAGTGCTGTTTGACAGTAAACTATTTTATTTCCTCAGCATATTTTATTTCCTCAGCTCAGGTGGAACAGTCTGAAACTACCTGAAATCGGTAGCACAAAAGCAATAGTGCAGACTTTTGGCTTGCACAGGAGACTAATGTCTGCTTACAGAAATAGTGTCTCCAAGATTTGTATCATTTCAGATCAGAACTGCTTTTATTAGTATTAAATACTGTGTTGCCAGACAAAAGAAGGTGAATCACTTGGATGGTGGGGAGAACTACAGCTCTTCTGTAATGAATTCATTATTAACACAGCAAGAGACAGAACCAGGCAGTTTCAGATTCACAAATCATCTGTCATTTTACTAATATCTGTGTTTTTTGGCACCTCAAGAGCAGGCTCTGTTCCCCTGGAGAGACTCTTCATAATGCTCAATAATGCATTTGTTGTTATGAGAAGGATGTTAAGGGTTTTGAACACAGCAGCTCAGCAGAAGCAGCTGTTGCTTCAGAAACAGCAAAAGCAGAAAAAAAAATAATTTAAAATTTTAAAATGTATGCTCCCATGTGGTCCATTTCTCAGCCCAAAAAGGGGCCTTTGCGTTGCAGCTGCCACCTGTCTGCAATGGGAGCTTTATAAAGGGTTTTCCTGGAGCTGCACTTGGCTACCCATTATAGGCCACAGCCAAATCCAACTGTTAAAATCCATTGTAAAGAGTGAATTCAGCTATTCCTTCCTGCTTAGATTTCTCATGACCCTGATCTTCCACAAGGACTGGCAGTTAGAGTGAGTGACACGTTAAATCTTGGTCAATGAAAAGCCCAGCAATCTCCAGAAACAAATATAATTACCTGGCTGGTGATAGGCATTTGATTCAGAGTGCCACAGGATAAACAGCAATTATTATTTCACAGAAAAATTAGGTGTTGGTAACCAGAGGTCAGATAATGAGCCAGGTAATGATCCTCATCCTGCAAGAGAGCTGTTATAGTCATCCATCAGGTTTCTCCTAGGTTACAACCTAACTGTCATATATCTACCACTGCTTTTTCTGAATGGCAGATGCCTAGCCTAGTTTAGATTCTGTTTTCCTCTTCAACCTGCTTTCTCATATTAAGTAGCACCACACTTTTTAGTAAATTCAGCTGTAACTTTCAATGAGTGGTGAAAATCTGTTCTATAGGAAGTCTTGTTTTTAAAGCTGTTTAAGATTTTATAGCTAACTTCTTTAAGTATGGTATGAAAAAAAACAAACCATAATTCATGCAGTATTTCCCTTTCTCTGTGTTTTGAAAGTGTAAATCAAAGGTAAGATTTATAGAAATAAAAAACAGCAAGTGCCCATTAACACAGAAAGTGGTGGAATTCTGGATTTGCCACACTGATGTGCAGAGACCGGTGGGAGTCATATATATTTTGATGCATTTCTAGTAATATCGAGAATTGAAGAGCAAACATCCCGTCCCAATTGCATATTATTTTGTTTATCTTCCTTGAATTCTCCAATTAGCACACATGGCCATGCTTGAAATTATGGCTTTTACAGACCCATGTGGCTTTATACTGACAGAGATTGCAGCTCAAAAGAAAAGTAAGGGAAAGGAAAATTTATAGCTCAGCCCAATACTGTATGCCAAAATCTAAAAATGGTTTAAGACAGCTTCTTAAATAATCATACTTCAAACAGCAAGTTTTTAGGCCAGAAATGTTAGGCATTTTCGTACTTCCCCAAACTCTGGAAATAAATTTGTTTAAAAAAAAAAAATTTAAAAAATCAGACAATTATTGGAGGAAATGCTGGGAAATTTTCATCCAGTCTCAGAGCTTTCAGTTTTCACAATATTGGGATTTAAAGAAATGATTCCAGCTCCTAGAGTGTGAATTACCATAGATTCCTAGCTCTTACTTTTTAAAGGTGACTTATTTGTTCTTCTAACCATGGAAAGAAAAACATAAATGCAAACCCTTAAGGCTAAAAAACTTGAAAGCAAATTTCATAGCACTATTCTAAAACTATAATTGTTAAAGTTAACTCCTTCATTTTGGAGACATAACTCAGGATATAGCTGTACCAATACTGCTGCCTAATTTAAGATAATAGGTACTTTTTTGGAATCAACACTGCTAAATAGAATACTGTAATAATAAAG
This sequence comes from Alcedo atthis, assembly GCA_033558465.1. Lineage (NCBI taxonomy): Eukaryota > Metazoa > Chordata > Aves > Coraciiformes > Alcedinidae > Alcedo > Alcedo atthis. The sequence goes on from WYEA01010443.1 coordinate 10,451, forward strand.
TTGTACACAGAGTTTAATGCCCAAACTTAAGTGTTTATACTGCAGATTCTAATGGCTTGTGTAAGAAGAAAATGGAACCTCCTTTTTTTTTTGTGAACTACATATAATTTATTGTGATTTCACTTAAATAGTATTTTTTTAAATCATCTATAAACAGATCAGGTAATTACTGTTCAAAAGCCATTACAAGAAAAATATCTCTGATTGTTTAAGATATAGTGCCCATTGAGAGGGCTTGAGTTGGATTTCTGGTCAAATATCCTGTGTCAGTATAGACAAATTATATAGCATTAAAGTACATGGCATTTTTGTATCTCAAATGAGATATAGGAGTATAATTATGTTAGCATTAGGAATCATAAAGACCTAGTGGAGATTATTTCATTACCATTACTAGTTTATATTAGGTAAGAAAATTTGGGTCATGATTAACATGGTAGAAATTTCAGGTAAACTTAAGGAAAAACTTTTTCACAGTGAGGGTGACAGAGCCTGGAACAGGATGCCCAGGGAGATTGTGGAGTCTCCTTTGGAGACATTAAAAACCCATCTGGATGTGTTCCTGTGTGATCTGCTCTAGGTGCTCCTGCTCTGGCAGGAGGGTTGGACTAGATGATCTTTCGAGGTCCCTTCCAACTGCTAATGTTGTGTGATTCTGTTAAATGTATTAGCTGTGAAAGAAATGTACATTTGGATTTTTTCTGGTTCAATGGGATTGCATAGGCTGTGTTCCAGACAGTTTGGCAATATGTAGCTCCAGAACAAGCTGATGTCTGAAGGATCATGTAGATAGCTGATCCAGTTGTATCATTTGGTTATACCCATTCTTAAGTGTGTCACAACCACACTAATATTAGAGGAAAATGTTGGAGAGAATGTAATACTGTAGAGAAAAGTACTCCAAGGTTTGGGGGTCAGTTCTTGAGCTCTGGTGGTAGTATTTCTCATTGAGAGTTCTGTCTCTGGCATAGAGTTGGATGATGTGTTATTTTGCACAGCGCCTTGCTCCTCTTGCAGACTAAACCACCTGCTCATCTGTGGGCCTGGGAGAAGCCAGCTGGCCGCTGGGGCAGTGCATGCTGTCTGAATAGCTAATACCAGTCTTTTCTAATCAAAATGTTACAGACCAGATGGAAGTATACACTTGCCTATGACTGGCTTGTGAAACAGCTGGAATTGCTACACTGGTTTCTTTTTACTGACATATCATTTATTAGCTATCTCATTTTGTAAGGAAGTAGACTGTAGTTGTGATTCTGCAAAGACATGAAGAAGCAGTAAAGCATGAAGTACAAATCTGTGCACAAAGGAAAAACATTATTTTGCAAAAATGAAATACTGACAGTGACTGATGGCAATGTTTGTACATGAATTGCTTAACTTACATGGTCACTGATATGGAGAAGATGGTGGGAACAAGTATGATCACAGAATTTCAGTTAGTTTGCCTTATTAGTCTCAACTCTTCCATGATAACCTACTGTTTCTTTTTCTTCCTAATCCCCAATATAATGTATGTTAATGCCATGTATTTGAAACATGGATTCTAAGGTGTTATGTAGCTCTGGCACTTAGTACACTTCTTACATTTTTTTACACTTGTATATGTGTACATAAATATACATATAGACAGACACACAAATATTTATTACAGCATAAATACGCAGGTCTGTATATATATGTATAAATATGTATGAAGGTATGCATTTAATTGCTGTGTGGTTTAAAGTATATATATGGTTTTTGCATTTTATATACACAACTTTCATTAAAAGTGAGACATATAGAGACATATGTTTGCATATACACAAACACTGAGAATTGTGCAAAATGAGGTAGCATAATTTTTAAAATAAACTGTAGAAAAGTCAGGTTGCTGTCCTAGATAATTTTTCTAAAACATATAAATACATTTTTGCAAAAAAATTCATTTTTCCACTGCTGTAGAGATTTATACATAGGCTTAAGCCAATAAAATGTATGTAATCTCATTATGATCAGTAAATTGCTACCACGATTTAGTTAAATATGAAACGAAGTCTTTCTAGAATTATGATTACATATTAATTATATTATAAAGAACAGGTATTTATTTGGGTGGATTGTGCATCATACTGAGAACATTTGATCACACTGTAGCAAACTTTGATCCTTTTTCTGTGTTCCATTCAAATCCATTGGAAAATGGCCTTGTAGTCAAAACACTCATGTGACTCTAATGTATTGTATAATCATTTGTTTTAGTTAAAACTGAGGGTCGGGGGATTGTTTTGTATTGCTTTTTGCCCTAAGGATTGTCTAGGACTTAATCAGACTTTCTGGTTTGATTTCCATATCAAAGTTAAGTAGTAAATGTTTTATTAACAGATGTCTGTGTCAAAAATTTCCATTTGGATACCAGCCCTCAATACAAAGTCTTATTAAAGAATAAGAACAGCTCATGTACTGAAATTATCATTTTCATTGTTCTCAGGTGGGAACCTACCAGTGCCTTTCTTTTGAAAGTTCTTACATATTTCCTCTAAGGAATAACTGCAAAACAGAACACATCTTGTTGGAGCTCAGAGTTGAAAATTTATAAATAACTTCTGTTAAATTTTTCCATCAACTGGTTGATTTATGATATGACTTAGTGCTATAATGACACAGGGATCCTAATTTGTTATAATCCATACAATAGAACTGAGACTCAACATTATGGAAAAGCAAAAAAAAACCACTTTCAGATGAGTTGATTAAATGTGCTGGAGGAGAATACACCATGCACAATCCCTCAAATATTGCAGAATGGGCTTTACAAGCCAACAAGTAGAGGAACTGATTGTGTTCCATGAAAAAGTGAAGAGAAGGTAAAATTTCAGTTACAAATTATTAACAGTTTTGGTCACATGTTGGCAATTTTGATAAAGAGTACGAGATCTAGCAAACTGTGATACTGGGGGATAGTTTATTTTATTTATTTTACCACCTGACTGCACCATTGCATGTCCTATACACTGGAGTACAATGGTGCTTTTGGGAGGCTATCTAAACCAGGCTTCCAGATTGATTCCTTCTTAGAAATTTTTTTTCCTCTCTGGAAGCAAACATGGAGTGAAACAGCATCTGCAGAAGAGAAAAAAATGCCATGGTGTCACCTCAGTTAAAGACGACAATGGCCAGTTAATTTATTTCATGCCTTGAATATGATTTTGTTCTCTTGGAAATGGAGATTGTTTCAATATAATTATCCTCTCTAGAGCTTTAAACAAGCCTCCTTTAAATATTTTAAGTGTTGTGGCTTTTATCGCTTCCTTTGGACAATATTTTCATTGTCTAATAGATCTCACTCTGAATTTTCTTCTGATATTCTGCTGAAATTACTTAACCACATATCATTATCTCTTATTCTGCTTTAGTTAAAATTACTTATAACAAGCTCTGTCATTTACCAATTGTCATTTACCATTAACCAATTTACCGTTACCAGGAGCTGCTGCTTCAAATGTTTCAGTAGAGATCATATAGCTAAAATCTTTCATCAAAGAAGGCATCCTCACTGAAAATGGATACATTAGCTTTTACACTGCACTCATGGTCAGGTTTGGCAATTAATTTATGGCTGCTTGACCAAAGACCCTGATGTGCCTATCTACCCTTATTAGCCACATGCCATTGCCAGATCTCTTTTTCATGGGCTCTCATTAGATAGAACACAATCTGAATTCCTTGAACTTAAAGCAACCATATAATTTGCATTTTTGTCAAGTTCAGTTTACAGTAAATGTTGGAATCTCCAGTCTCTTTAATCTTTACACAGGGCATCTTACCATGCTATAAGGAAATTAGTTTAATAGTATACTTCTGTTGTCAGCAAGGAGGTTATTGTGTAGACCCAACCTGGGCACCAGTCAGAAGGTTGTAGAGCAAGCAGGTATTGTTCACTTGCATTAGATCTTCACGTTTACTTCCCTGTAAATTCTCATTGCCACATGGCTTACAACATTATTCCTACTGAATGGTTTGTTTTGCTAAAATGCTGCAATGAAGAGCAGAATGTTGGCATGTAGAGATGTAGTGAACATAGTCACCATTGCTGCCGGACTTTCTTGGTGCTGCGTACTTGCCAGAACTGAGGATTGTAGTATAAAGGCAGATTCTCAACTCCCAGCTCCTAGCTAATCTTTCTTAACTCATGCTTCAGCAGTGGTGGGTTAATTGTGAGAGATGCATTTAGAAGCTTGTCATATAATCATATTTCTTTCCTATGGGATGGCAACATCTGCAATAGAAAATTATTTCAGATGGATTTCAGTCACCTTTCTACAAACTCTTGTTTAATGCTTCCTGCAAAGAAAAATAGTAAAATGCAACTTGACTTTTGTTTCTGTCCCCTATCAAACCAGTAGGATATTTACAAAGGAGAAATGTAAAATACCTGAGAATAAACACCAGTTTTAAGACAGAGTCCTGCCAGGTGCTGCCCTGAAAAGTGCTCTAGTGCTGAAAAGTGAACATAGCAGAACCATGAATGTGGCCTTTGAAAACAGTCTGAGACATTCTCTGTAGATATAGAATATGCTGAACTAAATCAGCTACATACTTATAAGCAGAATTTCATTTATTCCTTTTGTTATACTCTGACAACTCTTGTAATGCTTTATGATTGAATACTTCCTTATGAATACTTTACTGTTAAACTAAATCAGTTGCACATCCTGTTCAAGAGATTATCTTGAGGGCATGTGCCTAAAATGATTAAATTACTCACTGTAAGAAATTGCTGATTTCCCAAGGACTGAGCAGTTACATAGTGTCATAGGACAGGAGACACATGGCTGATGAGATTAGTGTGAAGAAATATACGTTTAGTGCAATGTTTATTGAACTAGACAGTGGAGCATCACGTCTACCTCTGGGCAGTTTCACCAACTCACCAATAAGAATGAGTTCAGGTCTACCCTTTTAGATCCATTAAATGTAACAGATATGAGAATGTAAATAGCTCCAAATAACACAAAATTTTAAAAGTAATGTTTTGAAGATACTTGCTAGCTACTGAAAAATAAGAGGAGCACACTACTAGTTTAAGCTTTAAATTCTCATTGTTAAAATGAGCTCTCTCTAATTATAGTATGCACTACTACTGCAAGTCATACGATTTTGTCAGTGTCCCTTAAAGCTCAAATTCCCTCAGTTTTAAATCCTCACATCTATTTTTGAGTTTTACGGTATTTGAACCAAAACACAGAATTAGTGTTTGCCTTGAAAAAAGCTTTTGTAATAGTGTGAATGAAGAATCTCTGATCAGTGGTAATAACAGAGTGTAACGTATTTCTACCTTGCATAGCCAGCAAGATTGTGAAGTTCAAAAGTCACAGGATATAGAGAGCTCCATGTATCGTCTTTTAAGAAAGAAGCTGATAATCTTGTGTTTGGCCTGTGGTGGCTTTATCAGCTGGGACTGGCAGAGGCATCAGCACAGGGACAGCATATGTTACAGTGCCAGCATTTTTGTTATGTCTTTTTGACAGGGATGTGCTAGTGTAACAGTTTTATTTTAATCATAGTGGCCACCCATGGAAGTTTGGCTGATGCCACAATACTGTGAAGTGTAAAAATGGGTCAAAGTCTTTCTCTTCCTCTCCCAGGGTGGAGGTGAGGAGGAGAGCATAAACAAATGCACACTTGTGCTCAGCAATACAGAGCTAGAGTAGTCTCAGAGAAGACAATGAGAGGCAGAGAAGGAGTCTGAGCACATGCTGTGCTGCTGTCCTAACCAACAGTCCAATCAGCTTGGGCAGGGAATACACAAAGTCTCTTTCTTAAATTGCTTGAGGTCTTTTTCATTGTGGTATATCCCAATAAGCTCTCCTAAACCTTGTGCTACTGTCCAACAGAACAGACTATATATTAGTTATTCAAATCAGATAGCCAGAGCAAGCAATTTAGAATAGAAAAAAAATGCTGATAGAAAAAATGTCAAAATGATACAGTCCTCATACAAAATACACTGACTTTGTGGTCCAAGTGTAAGATCCGGGCACAACAAATAGAACAAACAACAGAATTGTAAGTAACTGACTGAAAGGACAAAGCTGACTACAAATAAAATCACAAAAATAAAAGAAAGACTACAATAATTGTTCCTTTTGGGTTTTTTTCCACCTGCTCTGCTACATGGAAGGAGAAATAATGTATGCACAGCCTCCACGTTGCTCCAGCACTGCACTTCCATAGACAAAGCAGCTGCAATGCAGATCGTATATATTTTGATTCTGCTGGCAGCTCCTCACATTACATCAAAGGCTTATAGGATTTTGGATGCTTCATCTCATTTGTTATCTTCCTCATGGCATTATCATTCCAGTCAGAAAGGCACTGAATTCAACCACCACTTACAGCCTTGCTAGTAGGGAAAGCACATCTAGAATTATGGTCCCCCTGAAAGATCTTCCTCCTGTTGCTGTCACCACAGACATACACACCTGTAGAGAGTATTTGTACTATATTTTATTAAAAGAGTTACATTAAAAATTGACAGAGCAGCTGTTTTTCTTTCAGAGTCCTTGCTGTAAGGGTGGCCTTAGCACACTGGGAAGTGCTCACCCAGTTATTTTACATGCTGTGCACACAGTCTCTGTTAAGTAGGCTTCAGCTGACAGCATGAAAACACTTGGATTTACACATCAGTAATGCTCCCCTACAGTATATAGGCCTCTTTCTCTGATAGCTTCTGCAGAACAGTGCCCTGGAAGAGGACAATATCACCACTCAGACTAAAGCTGCCCTCTGGAGATTTGTCATGCCACGATTCAGACAGTTCTTTTTCAGCACTGGCATCCAGCCTGACTGCACAGCAGGCTTTAAAATAGTGTAGAAATTGGTATCAGTCTTCCTAATATACCATACTCATGAGATTACTTATTAAAAGATTTATATCTTCTTAATGATCTCAGAACCACCCATGTGTGTTTTGCTTTAGTATCTGTACTTGTAAATTGATAATTAGGAAGTACATGAAGGATTTGTTCCAATGAAGCACTATTTTCTCTTTAATTAATACAATAATTTCAGGGGAAGACACTCTTATCTCTGTTTCCTTAAGGGGAAAGTGAATCTTCATCCCAGTCAACTTCAAAATACAAGCACTGTTTGGTCCATATGTATAATTTTTGCAAGCATATGTAGTCCAGGTAGTTTATTACTGTGTTTTTTTCCTCCTTGTCCTCAAATATGTCAGTAAGGTCCACAGATTTGGATAAAATAGAACTCAAGGGCAAAACAAAAAGTGTGTGAGCAAAGAAAGGGTTTGTGAGGGTGTAACTCACAAACTGGAGGCCAGCAAGGTGTCATGCTGCTTTTATGTCCTGACAGTGAATAATAGGAGATCCCTGCTCTGTGGCTCTTGCTGTAAGATAACAACATGATCATTAGGCACCCTTCACAGCCTAAAAGAGCAAGGAGGAGTGTGGCAAGTAGAAAATTTCAAATCAAAGAATTCAGCAATACAAGCTAAGTCCTAAGTCAATGGAGATTTATAATAGATCATTCTCTGGTGAGTGAAGGGGAACTTCTGTGTATTTTGAGTGGTAGACTTTTACAATAAATTAATCCCTTTGGGTGCTGCATTGAATTCGATTACTGAGGCTGTAGCTGGACCCTGCAACAGGTATATGACATAGCATGCTCTAAGGCCATGTTTTTCCAAACTATTTGGATTAGGAATCTGGCAGGATCACACAGGAAATCCCTTTGAAGACCTTGGCAAGGCAGTAAATGTGTACCAAGTTCTCCTCCCAGATAGAAATCTAATGAGAACTGTACCTATCTTCAGGTGCTTAGTTTACACAGTCTAAAATAAGCTTTTAGTCCTGAGAAGTTGCTAAATAACTGACAGCTCAAAGAGATCTTTGTGGAGACATGTCATGACTACAGTAAAGGGAGCAGAGGATTCAAATATTAAGACAAATCAGCGCTTGTGTAGTGAAATATATGTCTGGTGAACTATATGTTTGGCAGACACTTCTGTGTAGTTAGTAGAACTAAATGATTTAAACTGAGGTTTTGGTGGTGGTAATGCTGTGTTTTTCATTTTCTGGGCCTCCAACTTGAGACATCTAAGTTAATGTTTCTGGTTTGCAGATGTGGCAAGAACTTTACTGCACTGACATCTGTTCTGAGTGGAAATGTGCTATACATTGTAATATATAGCATTAAAAAATCAAGCCCTATGCATCTTAAACCAGGCAACTAGAACAAGATAGCATATTTGGCAGTTTTGGAAGACTCATGAGTCTGATGAGGTGCAGCAGGGAATGCAGCAGGTTATGCAGTGGAGTGGAACAAAATAAAATAATAGTGGTAACAAGCATTCCCTGTTTCTGTACGAGGCATATAGCTTTATAGTGAGAGTCTGTACCATAATACATATATGCATATATGCCAAATTAAGACTGCATAGACAATTGGAGAGAAAACCTTAATTCTGGTACTTCCTGCTTGTTGAATCCTTACTTCACAAACTCTATGTCCTTTTGCATAGTAAGTTTTGGGAGACTTGACATCATTAATTTGCACTGCAGAACTCCCCAAAGGTAGGAGCTAGTTACATTAGGCACTGTACAAACCTATAAAAAGGGATGGTCCCAGACCAAAGAGTGTATAATTTAAATATAACAAAGTACTTTATGGGTGGATATAAAAAGCACTTAAGAGGTGTTGAAAGAAAAATGTCTCTCTGACAAATATTAGTGATCTCTCCCATCCTGTGTTAAACCTAAAACACAGCATTTAATTAATAGTGATGGAAGATGTTAATACATTGTTCAGCCTCAGTTTTGTACTGGCACTGAACAGGTTAAAGATCCTTTAATCCTTACAAGACAACATCCCTTTTTACAGTCATATTTTCTTTAATAAAAACTATTTGTATCATATTAAAAAAAAAAATCACCTCCCACTAGTTCACTGGAATCAGTCAGTATTGTACCATAGGGTGCCTACTACAGGAGGGCTCTGAGCCTGGAGCCACCCAAAAATTCAATAGAACTGTCCTACTAATAGCTTTGAAACCAAAGAGACCTTCTTAAGTTTCCCTATGAAATCCTGTCGTGCTTTTCCTGACCAATCGAAACAACAAAGTCCATACAAGTCAAAGAGCTGCAGGAAAACCTGGTTCAAGTTGAAAAACAAAAATTCCAATGTTGGTGGGCTACAGAGCTGGACTATTGTGAACTGTGTGAAAATCTAAAAAAGCAACCCCCTAATGTTCATATATGACATGTAAACAGAGAGCCTTGTCTGCAGCAATTGGACTGGGTTTCTTCTGTAGGACTGTTTTTACTTTAACCAGACTGCACCACATGCACCACAAAGTAAAACATCTTTGTCTTCCCTTCCCCTTACTCTTTCAGAATTAAGTGCAACATGAGGCTCAGCTTCAGGGAGGTGATGCACAGACCTATATGAAGGCTGCTTTCTCATGTGTAGTCTCTTTTCTTAGTGACAGAAGTAGTAAAAATTAATAAAATTATTTATTCTTCCTTTTCCCCTAATCCTTCTCACCCCAGCTTCATGTCTTGTCAGCAAAAGGTCAGTCTATTAAAGCATGATTTAAGATGTGCACCTATAAGAAGAGAAGAGCAAAACCACACACTTCCTGGAGGTTAAAAATACCTGTAAAATGTGTGTTCCTCTTATGTCTAGTACATACTCCATTGCTGAGGTCTGGTTATCTTGTACTGTTTTGTGAGATATCTTTTCATGGAAATATGTGATATAAAGCTGATACAAACCTCAGGTATAAGGTGATATACACCTCAGAGGAGCAAATGAAAGAACTAAGATCCTGATCATGTTCTTCTACAGGACAACTGAGGAGAGGGAGTCTTATTGAACATCCTTAAAAAGAAAGCCATTCTTAGAGTATGACTTGGGAGGGGGCACTTTGAGTATCTCCAGATTCTCATAGATCTGCTAGATGACATCCACATGCTTTGCTCCTGCTTCCCTTGTAACACAGAATGGCTGAGGCCTCATGCAATATTCTCCTGTTGCTCTCAAAATTCAACTTTTAAGCAGTCCTGCAGTCTGGTGCCTTTCTGAAGGCAAGTCCTATTAGACTCTAATAGCATCTCATGGTGACCCATGAAAGCTCAGGTCCACAGCAGACTTGCCACAAGGCAGAGGTTGGACAATTTGTACACTGTGAACATTAAATAATAAGAAAACTGAATGCATATAAAATGCAGATATTTCACTTATCACTGAATGGAGCATTGCTTCAGGCACGGTAATACCAAATCCTGCATGTGGACATGGTGACTAATATATTTCATGCTCAGCAGTTCACCTCTGAAACAGCTTGAAAACGGAGGTTTGTCAAGGAAGTCTTTTACACTGCTTTCTTGCACTGTCTTCCTCTGCAGGAACATTCCCTTATCCTGAAAGTCCTGAGTGACTGTAAGATAAATCAGCTGGGAAATGTGTGTGGAAAAGTAACACACTGCTACAGAAGCTTCTGCAAACACTGCAGATGTGGGAAGTAATCCTCCCTGTGCACCTCTGGCTGGCATAGGCAGGAGATCAGTAAAGGGGTGCAATGAACCAACTTGTATGCTTTGTATTAAGATTTATTATGTTTACTGACATTGTGTAATATTCTTAGTGTGGCAGTAAAAACACTTCAGTTTTCCAACTCTGGACCCCCTGAGGCTTTCAAAAATTCTGTGAATTTATCTCTAGTCATTTGCAGGCACATTTTAATGGAGAAAGAGACATTGTTATAGTTTTCTTTACCTCTAACAACAGGGAAGCAGGGTACCCACTGGCAAAAGACAAAGCCAGAAACAAGAGAAGAATTCTCTAGGGGACCAGGAAAATACAGTTCTGCTTAGAGATAATATTTTTTATTTAAAGCTTTTATTGTCTAGATTTTCCAACTGAGGCTTCTACTGTGTGAGAATGGGCTGTGAATTGTCTATGTTTGGGTTTTTGCTGTTGTTTCCCCAGGGATATTTCACGTCCTAAAGGAATATGCAAACTACAGATGGTGCCCAAAGCAAGGACGTGGAATGTAGCTTGGAGTGTGACACAAACAGAGCACCTGAAAGACTCCTTGTCTGCTTCTGCAGGCCAGGGGAGAAATGCAGAGTGGAAAGATTCTTTGCCTCAGTTATGTTATATTGAACTGTTTGCTGAAAGGCTGTCCATATTCCTTTTCTTTCCCTCTGTTACCCACACAAAAAATCCAAATATTTAAAAGCACACTCTGAATAGTGCAATGTGTGGTACATTCTTCTCTTCCCTGATGGGACAATGTTTGTGTCATAGAGGTTGCTGAGGTAATTATTTATTAACCCGGAGTAATTCTGGAAGCTTATTGTATAAAATTCCAATGAACCATTATGTGTCAAAACTATGCTTAATTTAGTATCTAACTTAATTAACTTTTGTATTCTCTATGCTGAAGAATACTAACATGAAAAGACACTCCCAGGTTATGGCCAATGCATTCAAGTGTTATACTTGAGTGGCTTAAGCTCTTTTAAAATTATTATGTTGATTTGGATTTCAGAGTTTTAACATTACAGCTGAGTTTTAAGCAGCAAAACAAGTTTTTATTACAAAAAGTGGTTTCTCAGGTTGTTAAAAAAAAATGGAAAGTTACTGTATCTTTTTATTCATTTGCTTACTTTTTCTTTCCTTTTTCAAAAAACATGTATTGTCAAAATGAAGATTTCATAGTTCCAATTACTAAAGGGGGTCCAGTTCTTGCTAACTGCAATCCCATAATAATGCATCTAGCATCTCTGCTGTGCTAAGTTCATTTACACCATGGCAACACAGCAAACAAACATCTGATTGGAATAGAAATGCCTTATCTTGTAAAAAATATTGTGATTGTGTAGAAAAGAAATATTTTGCATCAAGATGGAAGCATCCAATGACAGGACGAGAGGCAATGGGTGCAAGTTGGAGCACAAGAGGTTTAGGGTCAACACAAGAACAAACTTTTTCTCAGTGAGGGTGC
>WYEA01010447.1:0-21889 GCA_033558465.1 Alcedo atthis
CACTGGAAGGTGTTGTACTTTGTTATATATTTCATTGCTTTGGTCATAAAGAGTTGTGAAAAATTAAAATAGCTACAGGTTTTCCATCCCAGTTTAACCAGTAGACCTCATTTTTTATAATCCATTAGTAAGATGGAAGCATAACACTTTCTAAGATGTGATAAATGGCTCTGCTTTCCAGAAGCACTAATAAAACCCCTCCTTCTTCCTGGCAATATACAGGCTTCTGTAATTTACTGTCCAAAAATCAGTTTCAAAACCATGAAAATTTAGAAAACTGAACCAATACACTCCATGATGTGAAAAAAAATAAAATAAAATCTGGGAAATTGTCCACAGGGAAAGCACCAAGGTGCAAAAGGATTTGTGCAGTGTGTGGATAGATGGCAACTTGATTCAGTAACTGGAAGTGAAAAGAACTATGTGATGCACAAGCTTTACCTTCTGCATGCAGGTTTGCTTTGGTTTGGGGTTTTGTTTGTTTGTTTCTCTGGGTTTTGTTGTGTGTGGTGTGTTTGTTGTGATCAGTTTTGGTTTTAGTTTTGGGGTTTTTTTTTGTGGCTATTTTTTTTTCTTGGTTGCATTTGAATCTGCGAAGCTTAGTTATTAAATATCTTTTGATCTTAAGTAACTGGAGGTGAAAATGAATTTAACAAACCTAGAACTTCAGTGCTACCTGCAGTATAAAGTGGAAAAAAAACCCCAGACCACCCAACCTGCAGTTCACAAGAGTGAGTTCAGTTCCTTGTAAGTGCTGCTGTACAAATCCAATGTCTGCTCAGTAAAACCCAAACTGTACTGATATATTGAGATCCTCCCAGCATGGGCCTGCTGCTAAGATGCTGTCTCATTTCCCCTTGCTACCATCATATACTTAATGCCACATCTTACTGCTTTGATTACAAAATTAGCCCTTCTCTGACTTCCAGTTTTCAACCTGCAGAGGTTCTTTCGTTGAGAGTTTTAGCTGCTGGAACTGGGCAGCCCCTGCCAGGCTCTGCCACCCTCACTGGGAACAAGTTTTTCCTTGTGTTTACCCTCAACCTCTTGTGCTCCAGTTGGGGGATTTTCTACACTAAAAATAAGTATCAGGAGCCCCAAGAGTTACCCTGCCAATGCAATTTCTATAGCATCTATTTGAAATGTTAGTGGGGAAGACCATACTTGAATAAAACTATTTCTTTACCCATTTAGTCCAGTATGGAGGTAGATGTTGAAATAAAGAGCTAAGAAACGAGGACTAAATGAAGCTGTGACTGTTGACAATGATCAGTCTCATTGGCAGCTGAAATGGTTAATTTCTTCAGGCTTGCTAAAACTTGACTGCCCCCAATATCAGTGTATTCCACTTGCTGGCAGTTCAGTGGTGAAGATAAACTCTCATATTCAAATAATGTATCTTAAAAGCACTACAGTACATTTAATTATCTACATCATTGCAGTACAGCTCCAAACAGATTTGTTCCTGGTTTTGGAGCTTTATTTTTTGTTAAGGAATTGACAACTCTTTGAGTGTTGCAACTTCATGTGTAAAATAGGAAGCTGAGAGCAGCTTTGTTTTCTTGGGTGATTAGGTCATGAAACTAGTTAGTTTCCATAAGCCCATCTTGTCCCATTCTGTGCTGCTCCTGATGGAAACTTACAGGTTTTCCAAAAAAGAGTCACTGGAGAGACATTAAAATGTGTGGAAGTTGGAACCTCATCCATCCTTTGTCATCTGGCATTTGGATGGTGTAGTTCTCATCTCAGAATCAGCAGGAAAAAGCTGGTTCATAAGAGTTCTTTAAAAGCTGCTTTTTCTGCTTGAATCATGCAGTCTTTGTAGCTCTGACACCAGCAGCTGTGTCTGCAATAAATTTATCTCACTGACCAGTTGCATCCCATTAATAAAAATATATCCATGGTTTTAGTTTGCCTTAGAGGAATTGTGTGAAAAATGATGTTGAAAATCTGTCCTTGCTACTCATGGCTACTGGAAAGGGGGAATTGATAAACAAAGGAGGAAGCAGCTTGATTCTTGGCATTGAATTACCTTTTTTTTTCCCCATAAAATAAGAATGATCTTAAACAGAATTGATGGAGGAGTAATGGTTAACTGGGAAAGGCTAAATTGTTTTTGAACCCATGTGATCTTTGGAAAATAAACTGAAGGAAATCCAGTCCTGGCAGAAGCTTAGAAGAATCTAATTTAGCTTGTGTAAAAGTAAAACTAGGAGGGCTTTAAGGAAGTTCTTCAGAGTAACAGGAGTGTAAAACAAACCAGCTGCAGGCTTGAGATCAACATAGCATAAATAAAAGTGGATGCACTGGAGATCTTTAAGTGGTGCAAAAGCCCAGTGTGTACTTTGCTTCCACTTCTTCTGGAGGGCACTTCCCCAGACTTTCTAAAGGAAGGTGCTGCTGGAGGAGCCACAGCCTGGCTGGGAGTGTGGCACTAAACCAGACTGCCTCACCCTCAGCAGGCACATAAAAGCTCACACCAGGGTGCTGACAATATACTGGGTTTGAAAATGCATGCTAGCAAATTAGTTCTGAGCAAAACAAACAGATTAATTCTGATTGGTGATAGGGTTGCACCTATTGCTCCCTCAAAGCCACAGAACCAGTTTAGGCTTCTTGTATTTGAAGGTCTAAGTGGGAGGGGCAAATAGTTGGAAAGTGCTGAGTTCTTATGCAACAACTTCAAGTCCTATGTGCTTTGTTCAGATAAGGACTGTGGATGGTTTAAAAATAATCTAATAGCAACAATTAAAATCAGGATGTGGTGTTTTCATCACTTATTAAAATATTTTACACATCTTCATTTTGAGCTGTTTTGATTTACAGGGTCTAGTGAATGTCAGATGTAAACTTCATTGATTTACTTTACAAAACTGTAATTTTCCTGCACTGCCTGACTGCAGCTTTACTGTTATGCATGGGACTGAAGGAAATAACCCATTTTAATTTCATTTTACTTAAAGGGTGATTGTCAAATTAAGCAGAAATGTTCCACAGGGCAACTTTCTTCTAATAAAAAGTAGCACTTCTGTGTTCTGTTGGAAAATATCAAGAAACACTTTTGTAAAACAGGAAAAGTACTTTATGAAGGACAAAGCACATCAGCACACCTCTTAAATAAATGGCATATTAATTGAAATGATTGGTTTGAAACTGAGAAAGAAAAGCTGGTATCTTTTAATTGCCCCATCCAAAACAGCGTGCCTAGAAAATCCAGTGAATGTGTGGGGAAAACACTAAAACCATTCAGCTCAATTCTGATTCTTCAAACACAAAACTCTTCAGCATGTTTTATAACTTTAATAGTTTAATAATCCCTGGATTATTCTAATACATTTCTACACCAGCTACATCACTGGTATCTGAGCTTTTTTCAGTAGTGCATTGTGACATGAGTAACTTCTGCTGCATATTCTTTCTTCTTTCCTTTTCACCCTAGGGATGCATTGATGTATTTTGGATCTAGAATTTTCTTCATGTCCTGGGCAATTACATTTGTCCACTTTTATCTGATGATTTCTAAACTGCATGGCTGATTTGACAGATTGGAAGGAATCACAACAGTAATTTTTACAAGTCTGAAATTGGCAGGCTGGAGATCTCTTTTAAGGACTGTAGGAAATAATATAGAATAAATTCATCTCACAGTAGGCACTAAAGAATGGACATGGTGAGTACTTATAAAAGTTTAAATAGCAGCTTGTATCTTCTTGAAGAGTCCCTCAGATGTGAGGCTTCAATCTACATAAAATGGAGCTTTATTACTTCAGTGTTTGAAAGTTTATTTTTAAAGTTCACCTGCTGTCCTCATGCTGGAGAAGGCAAAATCAACATCAAAGCAGTTCATGCAGTAGGATTGGGCCACAGTTGTATGGGCTTTTTTGGTTCTGTAAGTTCAGTAGTTGGTCTCTGACAAAACCTAGAAAGCATCTGTGTTAGGCATTTTTGTCTTCTCCTCACTTCAACTCCTAGCCTCCTGGTGCAGAGAACCAAGGCCCTTGTGTGCAGTCCTCTGTGCTAATAAATGTATCTGTCAGTCACCAGATTTGACTGATTTAAGATGGGAAGAGTATTAAGCTACCATGAGTGTTGTGATAATAGACAGGTAGGTAGAAAAGAAGCACTTTGTAAATCAGAAAACCTGAGGCAAGAGCTGGGTTGCAGATTTCTCCATCAGCAAGCACTGAAGAAGTGGCCTTACAAGTGCTCCAGCTGTAGAAAAAAGCAATTAATTGTACTTCTTACCAGGATCAATAACCAGAATCTGTAGGAAAGAAGTCCTCCTCATTTTTTTTTTTACAGCAGTGTTATGAACAGTGATGTTTATTATAGCAGTGCCTGCTGTATACAGTCACAGTGGAAATGAGTTTGTGCTGTGGACTTAATAGAAAAGTAAAACTTTTTAATTTGTAATCATCTTCTAATGCAGCTTTCCCCCTTAGGAGAAGGGCTAGAGTAATTCTGACAGTGCTGTGAGTGTGTCTTCCAAAGTTTCAACCATAATTCTGCACTTTTGAGGTTTGATTAGCACTGTTACTTTCAAATTCTGGACTGAGAATCCCAAATTTAATGACAGCTTTCAAGAGCTCAGAAGACAAACAGTCACAAGTCTAGGTTCCAGTCTACTGAGAACCTTTTAACTTTGGCATGACATTAATATTTTGATTGACTGATACTCTGGAATTCATAGAAGAATTCAGCTCAGACAGGGCCCTTGGAGATTTTCTTCAGCCCCTCATCAGGACCTCACATGGTCAGGTTTTGACAGTGATCTACAAATGCTTTTCATCATGTGCCCCATCAGTAAAAAGTTTTTGAGCCTACACCTCCAATCCATGTATATTTATTTATAAACTATATGCAGGTACTAATGTATAGATATATATAAAGCATATACATAAAAAAACCAAAGGTTGAAGTAAAGAGTTTCTAGTGATGCAGCATCTGTTCATCACTTCTTCTACATCTGCTGCCTGCTTCCAAGGAGAGTTTGACTGAAGATTGCCCAAGGAAGTGGTTGAGTCACCATCCCTGGAGGTATTGAAGAGATATGGATGAGGTGTTTCATGACATGATCTTAAAGGTGTTTTCCACCCTAAAATCTCTGTGATAAGTAGTGGGATCCAGCCAGTAGGTGACTCCCTATTCTAGTTCTCCCAGCTTTTCTTTCTCTTTCCCAGGCTTAAGCCCTGTAAGTCTTGGTGGCATCTTTCCTAGACTGCAGAGAAGGTGCCTGGGAAGACCAAACTGGATGTGGTTTTCCAGATATCACCTTAAAAATGCTAAGAATGCTTGCCTCCCTTCATCCCACTGGCTGTGCCTCTCTGCCAGTACAGCCCAGTATGCTGTTAGCCTCCCTTTCCAGAAGGATGTTTGCTGCTGACTCATGTTGTTTTACCTTGGTGATCCAGCTGATTTTCATGCTGATGTGTTTTCAGAGACCATGGTTAAAATCAGCTGCTAGTCTCTTGGAGATGGAAATGCAGAGGAAAAGCTCTGCTAATGTTCTCATCCTTACAGTATTAACCCCTAATGAACAAGAGACTAAGTAAAAAGCAGTTGTGCATGTCTTCAGTGTGTCAGGGTAATGCCACAGAAGCTTCAGAAGGACCAAATCTGAAGGTATTTAAGGATTGAGCTGAACTGTCATTGCAGCTGAGGACAGCAAGCTTGCTTACTGAACTATGGACTGGAACTTGGTCTTTGAGCTTTAAATGTCATTTAGCATTCTGGCTTGTTAGTGTAATCCATGGCTTATGCCTGAAGAACCATTAAGGAATGGATTACATTAGGAAAATGCCTTTACTCTGCTTCAGCTTTGATAACCTTCAGAATAATCTTTCAAAGTCTTTCCAGCTTTGTGTGGACAGCAAAAGCACGTCAGGTGGGGGTGGTGGGGAACAGGTAGTTTGCTACCTAAGTCTCATACAACACATGAACCTGCCTGCTTTGGTTGAAACCTTGGGAGACCTTCTGTTTTCCTTGAATGAGGATGGCCTCAGTGCAGGTTCTGAAGGATCTGTCAGCTGAGTTACACTTGGGATGTCAGCTGCTAGTTCAGCATAGTCAAGTATCAAGGCAAGAAATGAGACTTTAGCTGTGCACAAGGCAGTCTGGAATTCAAAATAACCATGCCTTTAATGTGCCACCAGTGGAAAATGATCTCTCAGCCTCTGCTTCTGTGCTTAGCAACCTGTCTGTCCATCTCATGGGCTGTCTTCCTTCTCTGCTCCCTTTTAATCCATCCCTGAGAATCATGTAGTGAGTTGGCCTTAAGGAAATGCTCAGTTTTATCCCCTGTGTTATTTCAGCTCTTTGGAGGGCTCCTGCAGATCATCCAGAGGAGTTTTAGGTGCTGAAATGATGGTATGGACATACTTTCAGTATTTTCCAGAAGTAGTTGTTACTTGCACTACCCTTGGAGCAGATCAGCAGTTTGAAGTCAGCAAACTGGAGACAAAGCTGGTTGGATTATTGCAGTAGAGATTGTAGTTATTTGCAGCCAGAGGCAGGGAAAATATCCTCCTTGTTGCTTGGTAGAACTCATCCAGGCTTTTGGAGAGCTTGTGTTTGGCTGTCCACTTATTATTCTGTCTTTGAATTTCAGAGTCAGCCATTCACGGGGTTGAGTTCATGATTTTTTGTTGTTGCAGAAATATGTTTATGTATTAAAACTGATGCCTGGCTGTTTAAACTGTCATAGTTTGTCATTTCTAGACTTACTTCTCCATTTCTTTACTTCTTCCCCCTTCTTTTTCCTGAGAGCTGAGTTCAAAACACGTTCTGCAGTGAGAAGCCAAGAACTGATACCATCCCTTCCCATTGGAAATTCACATGCTCAACAGCTCAGTATTTATTATTAATAATTGAGTTTTAATCTATGTAATATCTGTTCTGTGTTCTTGTTGAAGAGAAATATCATGTCATGCCAAATAAGGTTTAAGATTGTTTTTCCAGTTCTCTTTATTAGTACCTTTATCAGCAGTATCTGTCACTGGAAGATTCTCATCAAGTTAATTGGATAAGCTTTTTTTTTCCCATTGATTGTACTTGTCTTTTAGCTCTTTACAAATAACACCCAGTGTTGACTCTTCCATTTTCTTTGGTCTCAGAACACTGTTTGCCATCAGGCCTGATTGTTCCATTCACCCTTGCATGAAATACACTATGGAAAAAGACTTACAGTTTGCTTCCAGACCTCTGGGACTTTTCCCAGGAATCAAGTTATTTGCAAGTCTTTTTGAAAGATCTGGGGACATCACTTCTCCCAGAAGTCTCACAAGCTATCTGAGGCTTCTGATCCAAAAGCTGTTGTCTGTGCCTCTGATATCCCTGCATCAAATGTGATCTAACAGCATTTATTTCCCAGATATGTTTATTTTGAACATTTCTGCTTATTTTGATGCTAACCTTTTGTCCTTTTTATCTGCCACTGAGCACTTCTTGCTTTTCAAATTCCTATCTGGCTCTGTCCTCCAAGCTAAAAAGCAAAGGCATCTGCAGCTGGTGGACAGACCCCATCTCCCTGTCTCACCAGATGATGTGCACTGCTCTGTACAGATTGCTGCCTCTCCACTGCTGACAGAGAAAAGGCTTTTTGACCTTTCTTTACTTTTCAAGACTAGTTCAGTGGCATTGCAGAGAAATCTAATACTGTCAAGAAAGCAGTGATTTATTTTTTTTCCCCCCCTAGATTGATTACCCAGTCTGACAGGTAGCAGTTTTATTATTGTTGTAGAGGGTGTCAGGAATAACACTATACCTAGTACCTCCTGACAGGGTTTATTGATGAGCAGTGTGCTCCATCTCCAGAATAAATCAAAACACTTGGATCCAGACATGGAATTTAGCTGTGTCCCAAGTCAAGGCACTGAATTCTGTGTGCCAGAGGTGCCTGAGCACTTGGGTCCATGTGGGAACCTAATGTTTGTACAAATCAAATGATGAAACACCTCTGGGATTGCTTTACTGAGTGAGCCTGAGACCAAATCTAAGGCATGTCTACAGCTGCTCCTGTCTTGGGAGGGCTGAAGGAGTTGTCATGCTGCTCCTCTTTGAGTCACTGAGGGGTATTTAGTCTTATTGTGTCCAACTTGATGGACACGTTTTGATTTGTGCCTAATAAATAGTGATAATACTGAAAGCATCATGAGTTCAGTTACAAGTCAGTGTGTGTGATAAAGGAAGACAGTGATTTCTTGTATTGGTGGCTTGGGAATAATGAGCTGGATTCAACTTCAGGCCACTTTAGTCTGGAAACATGTTGTGTGATACCTTGGAGCATGGGAATTGCCTTTCTGTCTGCAGCACTTCAGACTGGGGCACAAAACGTTCGGAGCTGGAAGGTCAAGAGCTGGCCCAAGACCCAGCCTGCTTGTGGGAGGAGGGGTGGCTTCCATCTCACCTCTGCTTCCAGGCTGTGCCTTCAGGTTACATTAAATGGGCAGTGAATGCTGTCCTGGGAAGCTTACCATCACATTTGCCAGCTTGAAAGATGATCCAAGCAGCTTTCATCAGCCCTCTGCCACCTGCAGAAGGGCTGGGGCCTGACTGTAGCCTGGAGGATTTTTTTGATGAGTGGGGAAAGCTTTTAAAGAAAGGTAGGAATATAAAAGTGTCCTCATTGCTTGGGAGACTAATGAGTCTGGCTAAGCAGGTATAAATGACTTGGCATAAGTGGTGATGAATTCTTAAGTGATGAGAGTTAGGTTTCAAAGTCTTTTAACCTAGAGGATTTTCTTTCCCCCCAATTTATTTTTTTTTTTGCAGAGTAAACCAAAAAAGTAAATGAAACCTCCAATTCCAGACTGCTGTTTTGTTTCCAAGCTCAGAGTAGCAGGACAAACATCAGTATGGGAACAGCTCCATCATGCTGAACATGGAGAAGAGGTGTAGTGCTTTGGGAATGCACAGCACAGGAGCAACACCCCCCTTGGAGGGGCAAACAAGTAAAAGCAGGCAACTGGGTGGGACACAGCTGTGGGGAATGCCAGGGGTGAGCTGCACCAGCAGCTCTTTCACTTAGCAAATAACTACCAAAGTCAGTGGCATTAGTGACTTTACCCTGTAATTTTAACATTTTATCTACTACTTTTCACCAGACTTCTGTGAGTGCTGGCTAAGAGAGACAGTTCTGCTTTAGAAATACTGTCCAAACTTCTTCTCAGCTTAATCTTTATGTCTGTGTTTATGTTAAGCACTTTTTAGATGCAAAATTTGATTAGCTTGTGGGAATTCTGAATGTGCCATTCACCTCTAGTGAATTATTTCCATCTGTCTTTCTGTTTTGTTAAAAAATAGCCTTTTTTTATTATTATTATTTCAAAAGCTAAACTGTACTGATCTTGGCTTGGATAGAGTTAAGACCAGCACACTAAACCAGTGTAACTTAGGGAGCAATTTACTTATTTATACATTTAAACAACACGAAATACCATTTCAAAAGCAGCTTGTGAGACTTGAAATGTGTCTTTCCAGCATGAAAAAAATGGGAATCTGACTTTTCTGGTCTTAATTCTTCCACCCAGCCTTCAGATAGCACTAACACACAAAATATGATCAAATCCATTACTTAAGACTTTTTAATGTAAGAGAAAGGAATGCTTGGCTGAATCCTGCTTTTTGCTGTGCAGTTACTTGACACTTAGCAGAGCTGAAGTGGATCACTGCTTTCATGGGCCTCTTGCCTCTGTGGCTTTTTTCTTCTCATCACATTCCATATACATTTCCAGCGTGTTAAAAGGCTTTTTTTCTTAATTTTTCTCACTTGGACATTTCCTAGTAACTAGTTGTTCCTAACAGAAAAAGTGGGTTGATGATGGGGGGGAAAATAGAAATAAAAAGAACAGTATCCCTGGTTGTGGATCTCAGTCTTTCCCAGTCTCATATATAAGCACTACCACGATATACACAAATTCTAAGGCAACTTCCCTCCCCCTCTTTTCCCCAGCAGTGCTGCTCAAGACAAAGGTTTGGTTTCCAATCCAAGTGAAAAGATTCAGGTTGGTTTGGTCCAAGGGTGGGATGTTTCATCTTCTGAGATTGTGCCACTAGAGGGGGTCTGAAGCACCCTCTGCAAATGAGGTTTAGCAGCAGCTCCAAACCAACCACACCTTCAGCTTTACATCATTACTGGGACCTTGTGGAAACAGGCTATAATGGTGTCTAATTTCATATTAATCTGTTTATTTCTTTATTTAAGTGAGGCTGTTTTGAAAGGTAATTTATTTATTCAGGAATATTTCTACAGTTTAACCACTGAAACAACTTTTCATTGCAGGTGATCTTGTGAATTAGTGTACCATCAATGATGGCAGAACATCCACCCTTACTGGATACCACTTCGATTATAAGTAGTGAAATCCCTCTTCTGACTTCCCCTATTGTTAGTGGGGATGGAGCACAACAGGTAAGGACACTTTATTATCCTGGTCTTTTGGTGGTGGGGTTGTTTTGGTTGTTTCTGTTGCTGGTTTGGTTTATTTTTTGGTGGGTATTTTTGTTTTGTTGGTTTATTTTGTTTCCTTCCTCCAACAGCATCTCTGACATAATGACACTGTAAAACATCCTTCACCTGGAATATTTTTGTGCAGCTTTGGGCATGCACTTATATCAGAAATTGAAGTGAAAGTAGAACTGCTGCAGACAAGAGATCTGTAAAGGAATATGAAGCAGTAAATCTGCCTTGCAGAAGAAAATCTTCATCCAAGGATGGGACCAGAGAGCTGCCAAATTGTCTAGTCATGTTTGAGTCTTAATTTGGAACCTATATACTGCCCCATGACCTTGTTAAGGTTAATAATCCCTCCCTGGTGGTAATGCTCACTAGCTTAGGCACAACATATGCTGACAGCCATATGGCCTGCAGCCTGACAGCTGCTTACATGGGTATCCTGAGTGGTCAGACTTGCTCTCTAGGTGAGTGTCTGCCTGGACACTTCCTTGTTTGTTTTTCCTTTACACAAAACCAGTCAAGGTGATGGAAAAACTCAAGGTTATGGTTACAGAAAAATTGAGAAAGGTCAGCTGTGGTGAGGAAGAAGCACTGGAAAAATATATGCATTCTCATATAGGAGAGGTGGTGTGAAAAATGGAGTGGTTTGAAGTGGCTGAAGGGCTTGAGAGAGGACTGCCTGTGATGGCAAAAGACTGAGCTTGATGGGCTAGGGAAGTCCCTCATATCTGACATTACCACATTTGGTCTTTTTGCAGAAGAAATCATTATTTACCTTAAGGAGTAATTAATTTGTTGGGTAATATCACAGACAAATGTTAAAATGAGACTGGATTGCAACAGTTGATAAGATTTGGGCTGCAGTGAGAGAGCTTCTCACTGGAGGGGAACTTAAATACAGAGAGAGTTGATAAGGCTTTTTTAAAAATAAAATTATGGGCAACAGATTCCAGGAAAAAAAAAAAAAACCCAGACAAAACAAAACAAACCAAACCACAATAACCAAGCTTCCTTTTTCTCCCAATTCTTCTTTCCTATGCTGATGTTTAGAAGTAGTAATCTGTAACATGCAAGAGGAGAACTGTAATTGTTTCCTTCCCTGGTGTGCTTTGAAAAGTTTTGTTTCAAAGCATTGCAAAGAAAGAAAGAATAAAGTAAGCCTACATGAAATTAATCATACCACCAGCACTTCTTTTCTTTACCTAACTGTGAATATTATTTCTTTTTACTATTGTAGTTTAAAAATTCTAATAAACCCTTGAGTTTGGAAGGGAACTCTGGAGATGTCTGCTTTCCAGTCAGCCCCAGTGAGCACTGGTGCATGGGATCACTTCTTCCTTGGCTACATTTGCTGTGCTGAACCTCAGGAGATTCCTGCTGGCCCATTTCTTCTTCTTGTCAGGGTGGATGGCAGTGCAGCTGTCCAGTGTTCCAGCCACTCCTCCCAGCTCTGCATCCCTTGCACACTTGTTGATGGTGCTCTCTGGCCCATCATCTAGATCCCTAAGGAGGATAGTGAAGGTTCTGTGCCACAGGCTGAGGTAGGTGACCAGTGAAAGGCCTCCTCTGAACTTTGCCTTGCTGGGCACAGCACCTTCAGACTGGAATTTCAGCCACTTTTCACCTCTGCCTGTGTTCAGTCTGTACCTGCTCAGTTTGTGTGAGGATGTTAGACAAGACAGCACCAAAAGCCTTGCTAAATAACTAATAAACAGAGTCTCCTGCTCTCCCCTCATTCACCAGGCTAGTGGTTTCATTGTAGAAGGCCATCCAGGTTGGTCAGCTGTGCTTTCCCCATTGTGAATCCCCTCTGACTACTCCCAAACACCCCTTTTTATCTTGAATGTGTTTGGAAATGGCTTCTGGGAAGATTTGCTTGCTCATCTTGGCATTGCTGAAGGTGCTGTTGACCAGCTGGTAGCTCTCTGGGTCCTCCCCTTGCCCTTTTTTGAAGACTGCAGTGACATTTGCTTTCCTGGAGTCCTTGGGAGCTTCCCCTAATCACCATGACCTTTCAGAGAGAGTTGAGACTGAGTTACTTGTTCTGCCTTCCCCAGAAATAAGGCTATCAAGCTTATTCTGTGAATGGTGCAAAATTTTGAGTCAGATATGAGCTTAAATGTTCTTTTGGGGATGCTTTTTCATGAAAATGTTCTCTTTTTCTCCTACCAAGCAAGATTAAACCAGGAAAACAAGCAAAGAATTCCTTCCAATAAATGAATTTGTGGAGGTTTCTGTTAATCTTCTTAAGGGAAAAACATAATATATGCTGTTAGTGTCTTTTTTTAATTTGAAAAGAAGCAGCAGCTCATTAAGAGTGCTGCTTAATGAGGAATTGCTGGTAGTGTTTATTTTAAAAGAGAAAAAAAAAAGGAGAGAATCTTCAGAAAGCATTAGGCAGATTTCCATTGATCAGTAAAGTCAGCTGGCTTCTTTCTTCATTTCATGGTCACTAGCAGTTGTACCATGATGTTGTCTGCTGCTCTCTGCTCCACAGTGTCACCTGGGAGTGCTGGGTTTGGTTTTCTGTCCTCCTGGCACATCTGCCACGTGATTCCTGAACAACCTGCATGGGCATTTGCCCACTGGTGGAAGACCTTGTGCATCTAGTGAGTTAATGGCATCACTAGGAAGAAAATACACTGTATATCTGAAATATAGCACACCCCACACTGCAGCTCCTGCAGGCTCTGGACCCAGAGCATTGCCAGTTTTTATTTAGCTGGGAAACATCTGAGGAATCATTTTAATCAATCATTTTAACCCCCCTCCTTGCTTCTTAGCAGCACTACTGTCAGGATTATGGCTTGTGTTGTACACACTGCATAAGTGAGTTACCAAGTGAATAGAGACCACTCAGTGCTGTTCTGGAGCAGTTCATATCTTCAGGATAATCTCCTACAAATACTTCAAGTTCTGATAGCAGCTTAAATGTGAAATGGCAGTACAAATATTTGGCCATGTTAAGATGAAAGGTCATAAGCTTCAGATGGTGGAAAGATCTGATCAGGTTAAAGCTGCAACTTTCCACCATGTTTTGAAAAGAAAAGAACCCACCAAGTTGAGTGTTCAGGTAGAAAACATGGGCTGCTTGTGCTGCTTTACACCTTCACAGAGTTTGCACAGAACTCTTGCTGTTTTGCACAGAACTCTTGCTGTTTTGCACAGAACTCTTGCTGTTTTGCACAGAACTCTTGCTGTTTTGCACAGAATTCTTGTTGTTTTATACAGAATTTACACAGAAATCACTTATTCCTGTGCTCAACACTGCAGCTTCTTGCATGGTGGTGATGAGCAAGGCTGTGGGTGATGGAAACCAAGTGCCACTGAGATAATATGACATGAGGACTGAAGTGCTTGAGGATTTTCATCTAAGGGGAACAACTCCCCAGAAGCTTTACTGATTATTGCACAGGCTGGACAGGAAGGATGCTCTTGATTACACGAGTCCTGATTTGGTGGAAGGAGGTTCATGATTAAGAGGAAAATGAGGAGGCAAGAGTTCAGGCTACTTTAGTGCACTGTTTTCCTGACATTACACTGATGTTCAAGTTGTTTTGGAAAGTTTCTACAGCACCCAGGGCTATTCCAAAACAAATAGGAAATTGCTGACACAAGTTTGCAGCAGGGCTGGAGGGATGGGATTTTCCCAAAAATCCCACTGTGTGTGTGGAGATATATATTTCTATTTTATTTTATTTTATTTTTGGCTCTCAGCTTGTTTACATCCATGGAGGCACAGCAGAGCCATGCTGCTGGAGATGGAAACTAGAGTGCTAAATGCTTTTTTTCCTCAGTTTTAGTTCTGGAGCTTCTGTTTCTGAACAGCATATGGTACATTACCAAGTTCCAGTCTGCTTTGTTTCTGCCTTGCTGCTGAAAATCAAGCCTAGAACTGCATATGTTTCATGATCTTTTCCTCTACAGAAAAAAAATCCATGGTAAAAAGTGTTTAACAACATCCACTGTTAAAACTGTTCTCACTGCTTTCCCTGCTCTGCTGCTGCATGTTGATTTCACAGAGTACAGAGTGCACAACTGCTCTTTTTTTTTACTTTTTTAATTATAATTTAAAAACTTTTATTTATTTTGGGAGTTTTTTTATACTTCCCCTTTGGCTCTATTGACTTAGCCAGTATATCTAACTTTTCCTCTCATTAAAGTTTTAGCTAACAATTATTCTTCCATCCTTGAGTGAACACTGAAGTGCCCCAGAACTCTGTTCCCTGGAACCATTCTGTGTGTAATGCTGCAGTGCCAGTTGCAAAAGCCAATTATCAAGGTGCATTTTTTCCAGGGTTGATGAATACTTCTGTGTAGCAACCATCATCAATCTGGAAACCATCATCATGTGGAAAAATACATAATTAAATTTATATTGGACACTCCATATGCAACAAATCCTACCATAATTCTAATTAGTTGATGGTTATGATTTGTTTCTGCAAAGAAATAGAATCAAACAACCAGAAACAAGGCAAAAATAAAAACAAGAAACCAAACAAACTACCAACAACAAAAAAACCAATAAGGATATGAGTTTTAACCCTTGCTGTGCCTGAGTTAATCATACTTTTTGGTCAGGAAGAGTAAAGATTTGTCTTCTGTAAGTGTAATTTTTGTTTTTTTTTTAATTTTTCCTTTAAAGATCAGAATTTTCTCTTGCAGTTAAACTGAATCCTTGATTGCAGATGCATTGAAAACTTGCTTTAAATTTCCTAGCCAAAGACATTATCCTCAGGAGAAAGTGAGGATTCAGAATTCTTTGGTGTATATTTACATATGAATCCTACTCTGCTTTTGGTGAGCAGAAATCACCATCAGATTTATTGCACAGTTTATACTGGCATCCAGATATATTAATTTTAATCCTTGCTCTCTGAAAATAAATGTAGAAACAAGGCAAGGCTGTGCAGTTAACAGCCTTTCCTACTTGTATTCATTATGAAAATTCATGGAATGGAGTCTCTTCATAAAACTTCCCTGAATCATCCTCCTTTCCCTCTCAACTGTCTGCATTTGTTTGTGTGATCTGAATCCCAGATTCATACTGGTCTCTGACACAGTGGATTCTTCCCAACATACTTGAGGCAAGATTTCCCCTGGTGACTGGCTCTCTTCAGAAACTGACATTTGCAAGTACTGGATGACATGGGGAAATGGGATTTACTGGGGGTTGCTCACACAGTCACTAGGGGGAAAGAAGCTGCCCTGTCCCATCAGGTGCCTGCTGGGGAAGGGGAAAAAGAGCATCCCTGGGCCTGACAGGGACTCAGAGGAATGCAAAGGAATTTATTGATAATTAATGAACAACTGTGGTTAAAATCCCTGGTGTAGGAGTTCCTTTCTTACCATGTAGGTGCCATCTGTCAATGAAAGAGAGCAAGGAAAGATGAAGAGAGGGAGCTGGAGAGACTGGAAAGGTACCAGTCACCATCCCTGCATCCAGTGGCATCCTCCAGGCCCTGTCTGGTTCAAGGTCAGGGTGGGTACACACATGGGTACCAACTGATTCCCATCTGCACTTTGGATATTCCAGAAAGTCCCAGCAAATTCCCAGAGTGGGTCTGAGGGCTGGAAGGAGTCTCAGGAGTTGGCTCCCTCTCCCCACTGCTGTGACTGTGGCATCATCTTTTTATACACACAGAGTGTCAGGGGTTGGAAGGGAGCTAGAAAATCATCTAGTCCAACCCCCCTGCCAGAGCAGGGGCACCTTTATCCCAACTTAAGTGGGATAAAAAGCTTTTGTCACAGCTCCAGCTGCACTTATCTGAGACAAAACAGTGAAAATCCCTTGCCTATCTTAGACACCACCCCGTGGCTTCAGCAGAGTAGCAGAGGTGGGTTTTAAAGCTCATCTTCCAGGGTGGTGATAGGAACACAGTGACCAGGAGTAAAGAGAGGAGGGAAGGTGTGGGCAGCAATCATCCAGCTGCCACTGACTGTGCCAGGCACATAAATACCACCACTGAGGTTATCCCAGCCCCTTCCCCACCCTGCTGAGTCTTGAAGACTGAAGCCAGGCTCCAGGGGAGAGCCCATCAGAGCAGTCAGGGGGGGTCCCCAGGCTTTGTAAGGACCTCTTCAACTGTCATTTATCTCATGGCAGTGCTAAAGTTTACACCTGGAGGCCAATCTCCTTCCATCCCCTGCAGCATGAGGTGCTGTTACACTCAGACAGTGGTCTGAATGGTTCTAAAGATGCATCAGCCCTTGACTCAGCTCCCAGGCAAGCTTGGGGGAAACATTTTCTCTCACACAAGGTAGCAAAGAGGAGAAAGAGTTTGTATTTCTAGAGCTGGATGTGTCTTAACCTCTGGCCAGGACCAGATCCATCAGAAAGTTCCAGAGCTCAGTTACTGCCTCTTAATGCTGCTTCCTTCTAATTCCCTGTAAACAAAGATGAGCTTAAAACTTTGAAGCAGAAATATTTGTCTGTTGCATTATCCAGATTTCTTTGCAAAGCTTCTGTTAGCCTTCTGTTTATACTTTTACTGATTTAGAGATAACAATAGTGGGATTATTTTAAGTAGCAAATGTTCTGTGCAGGATCTGCTAACCACAGACTGTGCTAATGGACCAGATTGGGTTTGCTGTAAATGAGACAGACAAAACTTTGCTCAGCCAAGCTGTGAGAACTGAGAAGGCAAAAGTAGAAACAAAGCAGAAACAAGTAGAAGAAAATTGTATTTATGAGTAATATACAATGACACAGATCTGCCTCAACATCAGCAGTGACATCAGATGCAGATTTTAATATTTATTTTCCACTGGTTCTTCTCAGAAAACTTAATATTTTTACATATCAAAGCTCATCTCCCCACTCCCTCCCTCTTCCCATGGGGAGAGAACACGTGAGTGCCATATTTTAACCAGCTTTTCATTCATACAATACATTTATTTGCTCAAATAAAATAAATCACCAGTTCTTAGGTGTTCTCAACAAATTTCCTTGTGGAAATCTGTATGTTTGGAATGTCAGGGCCACTGAACATCTCCAGTCATCTTCCCAAGCTCCCTGTTTCAGTTGCTTCCAGGGTTGTTGTCATTTTAGCTGGTTCAGTGGTGCTGACAGTATCTTGTAGCCATGGCTAGAGATGAAATGTTTGCTGATTTTATTTTCTGTCAGCTGCCTTGTAGAAAAATGATGCTGAGCTGCTTGCCTTCTCCACTGAAAACACACACAGTCCTTAGCAGCAAGTCACTGCCAAAATCACTTTTCTCTTGCTTGCTTTAGGATGTGCTGCTACTACCTGTGTAAACTGAAATACTTTGAATTTTGGTTTTTTTTTTCTTCAGAACCCAAACGTGCAGATTGTTACTGCAACATCTTAGGTGATATTTCCATAATTCTGTATTGATTTCCTCCCTCACCCTGACAAGCAGGATTTGGTAATGGCCTAAATTTGTTAATTAGCCAGAGCTTTCTTGTTCTTCATTAGCAAAGTGTTAATCTCCAGATACAGAGCAGGTAGATCCCTCTAGATTACCAGCCAGTATTAGCACAGCCTATGGTAGAGAACTGGGTGCCTGTGGGGAAACCACAATTAGAGTTTGCTCAAGTAAATCTGGGGAAAAATCAAATATTTGAGAATTTAAGAGTGTTGGATTGTCTTACCTGGACAAAGATCAATGTATATAGGATGCTTATAAATAACAATAAGAAGCTTGTTTTCTTCTGTCCTTCACATTAAAACCAGAAGATTATTTAAGGCCAAAAAAAAGAGAAAATATTACCATTACTTTTCCTTTTGTATACCACAGAAATGTGTGCTTACCCTGCTGTCAGTTGGCATGGTCTGGTACAGAGCTCAGGTTTTCAGACCTCTATTGGTTACCAGCTAACTTAAATGGGGGGGGGGAGGAAATCTTTAGGAAGTCTAGAAGAAGGTGAAGGTAGAAAAATCTTACAGAAGAATTATTTGGAAGCAACACTTCACAACCATTAAATTCTTAAATTGCTTTAAATGACCAAAAGCTCCAAATACTGCTGTAATTTAGATTTTGTTAGGGCTGTGGTAGCTGTTTCTAATCACCTCATGCTGTCTGCAGTCCCTGTCACCCAGATCTTCTGCATTTTTCCAATTAATCCATTCTTCTGAGTGGGTTTGATTGTGGAAAAGAGTAGTTCATAACCTTCTGGGAATCATTAACATATGAAGAGCAGCTTTTAAACACAGAGGGGATGCAAAAGCCACTTGTGCCATGTTTGTAACTGACATCACCTTAGCTGGACCACAGATGGATTCACATCTGGCAGCTGCTGTGCTGCTCATGAGAACATCCAGGGGACATATAAATACCAACAGGAAAACTGCTGCAGGTGAGGTGACAAAAAACACAGAGTTAACATCTTAAGTCTGTGTTTTTTTCCCCTCTTCACTGGACCACACTCTGTGGAGCCAGCCTGGGTGGAATGATTTATTTTTTTTTAAACTAGAAGTAAATGTTTTCAATCATAAAATGATACTGGGTAGAAATAACTGATACATTGAGCCTAGAAGGCTTTTATTCTTTATTTAACCAAAATTATTATTTAATCAAAAAACAATCATGCTGATCATTAGGAGTAGAACTTGAAGTTAAAGTAATGAAAATAACTTTTTTGTTACACACAGGCTGGAGGTCTGAGTCCTTTCACATAAGGCTGTGTGTACATGAGTACATTTTACCTTTGGAGACATTACTTTTCCAAGTGATTTTGAAGTTTCTTATCCCTCAGACAGCACTGAATCAGTATTCTCCTGTTGTTGCATTCCAGAGACCCAGTTGCTGCAGAGCAGTTTCACAGATCTGGTCTGCCTGTGGGTTCAGGCTCACACCAGAGCAGTGCACATCTACTATTGGGAGTCATTTCTCCCAAGAAAGGGGGGGGGCTACATGTTTTTCCACAGGTGAGGGTATGTTATTGCTGGGATTAAACACCCCAGAAATTATTATTGCATCCTCTTAGTTCAACTCTTGAGGGGAGACTAACAGAGCAAAACCATCACTGTCAGCCACCTGAAATGGCTGAAATATTAGTATCTAACAACAAAAAAAAAGTATTTCCTTGTGATATTTAGGGCAGAGATGGGTATAAATTACACAGCATAATTGGGAAAAGTGCTCCTCTCTTTTCATGCCTCAATAAATGCACAATATGGAGTAACACAGTGAGTGCAACAGACACAAGTTGCTGATTTCTTTCCTGTACCTTTTTATTCTCTTCCCAAGTGTTGTGTTTCCCCCCCATCCCTCCCCTCTTTTCAGGCTTCTTTGCAAACTGCAGCAACCAGCTGCATCACAGATTCAACCCTAAGGTCAGAAGCAGATCCAGCCTGGGAATCAGAAGGCTAAATTAAAAATATATTTATATATTTTTTTTTCCCTAATCAAATGGCATCTATTTGGAAGCTTTGTTCTCTTCAACCTGAGCCTTCTGTTGCCTGACGTTAGAGGATCCAGAAGCAGATGCTGCAGCAGCTATTTGTTGATTTAGTTGCCATGGTGACATGATACACTGGTGTACAGCAGGAAGCTCACTGTACATTGGCTAATTTGCTAGGAAGGAAGGCTTGAGGTAGGTATTGCTGACTATATTGTTAATTGATCCTGCCTCCACATGCTCTATGGATGCCCAGCTGTAGAGGAAGGTAAAGGGAGATGCTGTGGCTTGGTGTTGAGGTTCAGGTGCCCTGCTAAAAGCAAGGGGGGGGGTGGGCTGGGGGGGGCTGCTGCTCAGCACACCACCGAAGATTACCTGAGTGTTAAGTGAATGGAACAGATTGGAGCAGCTGGAGTGGAGACTGGTGACTCTTCCTTCAGCCTTTGGCACTGGGCTGGCACCAGTTGAATGAGAGCAATAAAAGGATGCGAGCAACAGTAAGTCAAAAGTGCTAAGGTTTTTGAAATGGCTTGAGATAAAGCATGGCACTAATTAACCTCTTGATTGGAGCTGTTAGTGGAGAAGAAATGGCATTGTTCTGAATCCCTGCCCTGGCGTGGCTCAGCCTGGAAGTTGTGTTGTATTCTGTTCCTCCTTTGCCAGAAATACACTGCTTTTTAATCTCATTGCAGACTTAAAGCTACAGTGTGTGTCTTAGAAAAGGCTTGGCTGTGCCACCCTCTTTAATAGGTTTAGTTGAGTGGTTTATTATGATTATTTTTAAAGTCAGAATGACCAAAAAATAGCATTAGCTGCAGTGTTTCAATCTATAAACTGTTCAAAAATGAATTTACCTGTGTGTTTTTGCCTAAAAAAAATACTTCTCATCAGTATTGCTGAACTAATCTCAGTTGCAGCATTTCATAGACAATCCACTGCTGTGTTTCTTGTTGTTGTATATTACTGCTCCATTTAGAAACATGGGTTTGCCTTTCCATTATATGTGATTTTTGCTGCCAGGCATTTGATACTGACTCAGCACCTATAATGATATCATGCTAAATATAGATGTTTTCAGATTAATAAGAAACAAAAACACCAACAAAAAAAGCCCCCAACTCTCAAGCTCTTGTCTCTTTCCTAATAAAATACTTCAGAAAATAACATTATTTCTACTAGAATAGGAATGGATTGTGATTTGATTCTCTCTAAGTTGTGTTTTTGGAGGTCCAGTGCTTTGGAACACTCTACCCTCTTGGTTTCTAGGAAGTTTGTTTGGAGGAAAGAAAACAAACCACCCTCCAACCCCAGAAAACAGCCACATCCCCAGAACCCCTCCAGAATGAGAGGAAAACAGAACTCTGCTGCTCTGGGCTGCTGCTTTGCTCCAAGGTGTAATTTTTATTGCACAGGAACCTCTGTAACTGGGATTTCAGTGGGTTTTAGCCACACCATGAGTTGGCTTTGCTGCTGAAGGATTTCCTTTTGATGGTGATGTTGCTGATATGTTTGGTGCTAATCTCTTAGCATTCTTAGGGATATTCAGAGGATTTTAATTTGCCTGGAAAATTTGTCCCAGATTTCACTTACTCTGGAAAAAAAACCCCATGCAAATTCCCCAAGTGTAACTAACTTCTTGTAGAGGAAGGTATCAGGTAACCCATTCAGGTCTCCCCTGCAGTGGGAGGTGGGGGGTGGTTGGGGAATGATTCCAAAGATCCCTTTACAGTGATATTCAATCAGTTCCTTTGCTTTTCTGGCCCTTGTGCAGGAGGCAGTGAGAGAGCAGAGCTGCACTTCTCACCTGGGCTCAGCCCACAGCTTCACACATGGCACAGAGTGGTCGTGGATTTGGGTTTCTAGCCCCAGTTTCACCTTTTACTTTTCCCCTTCAGAAGGCTGGTGGGCCTTGATACAGAAATATTTTCTTTGAAAGCTCAAATATTTTGGAGAGATTCACATCTGTAGATTTTTCTTTAATGCAAATACAAAAAATACTTCTCCATTCCATTCTCTATTCTATTTTCTATTCTATTTTCTATTCTATTTTCTATTCTATTTTCTATTCT
>WYEA01010448.1:0-17572 GCA_033558465.1 Alcedo atthis
ATTTTGAAGCTACCCCCAACTGTTTGTAGAAGGCCTCATCAACTTCCTTATCCTGATCAGGTGGCCTGTAGTAAACATCTACTACAATATCTGCCATTAAGCATGATGAAGCCCAGTTTTCCTGGAGATGGCTGACACCTGCCTGCCAATGTGAAGAAGTGAATCAGTTCCTTATTCTGCTTTGATTTTCCTCTTAAGCTGTCTTTATCTCACTGCATGAGTTTTCTGACTTTTACCCTTCCAATTCTCTCCCGTATCCTGCTGGGAGGAGCAAGCTGGGGCTGAGCTGCCTACTGGGGTTAACCCACAGCAACACCATATCATAATCAACTCATGCTGTGCTCTCATGATTAGCAGTGGCTTCCTCCACCCTCAACAGGTTTCAAGAATAACATCTATTTTGGCCCTGAAACCAGTTAAATAAGACTGATAATAGGTAGTAATTTGCAAGTGAGGAACTATCTTGGGTTTCTCAGCCATATTTCTGTAGTAACTGTGGCTCCTCTGTAGAATGCACAGGAAAGGTCTTGTTCACTGCTCAGTGGAAACCTTTGCTCCCTGGAGGAAAACAAATGTCACCTGTGAAATAGGAGAGATCAGTAATGTAAATGTAATGAAATGTAAAGGTCAACCCTGGCCTGAAATTTTCAGAACATCCTGCTGCAAAACTTGTATCAGAAATTGAGGAGCACAGACAGAGGTGACAAATTATTATCAAGCACACAAAAATTTCTGCAAGAGAAAGAAGTGAAAACTCAGTGAAAGCAAGAGAATAAATGAATTAAGAATATCAGAACAAGTTACACAAAGTAATGAGTGTGTTTAGAAGAGTAAATCCAATGTTTATCCATCCTCTTGTAATAAAAAGGAGCAAGAAGGGAGACTCAATTACCCTGAGAGGCAGTACATTTAAGCTGCAAAGGGGAATTCTTTTTTCTAACAATCAACTCCTGAAAGCAGTTACCATAGTTTAGAGCATGTGGTTGGAGATAGCTCTGGTGGGTGCTTGGATAGCAGGCACATTCAGTAGAACATGCCTTCATGCTGCCTAACTTACCTTGAAAATCTCTTCAGGCTGCCCTAAGTCCTCCTATTAAAAGCCTGGCCTGCCCATGCTGGACTCAGCAAGGTGTTGCTCAGCAGAGTGCTCAGCGAGGGACCTGAAATGCTCTCACTGGCGGGGGAGCAAGAGCCACCTGGCCTCACGATGTGCCGCTCTCTAAAGAGGCAGAGTACATAGCATGAAATGAAAACCCTTTTGATGCTTTACTTCACTCTGTCTGGTCCCTTCATGCTGTGATGCCTTGGACAACCTCACTCCTTGGCTTCCACAGTGAAGAGCACACTTACTATATCTCCAGGCAACAGGAGGCTGGGAGGGACAGCAAGCACTGGAGGACAGAGTCAGCATTCAGAATGGTCTTGGCAAAGGTATAGATCACTGAGGATAAAAGGAAGGTATTACAAATACTGAAGAGTAAACAGTTGCAGCTTTGCAGCAGAGGGGACGGGTAACTGTAGACACTCAAATATCACAGTGTTGGGGAGAACATAAAAATAGGACATGGAATGAATAAGAAGCTGCAGAGACTATGGCTCAGGAGGTGTCATGCTGCTGATTATAAGGAAAACTTGTGTACAGAGCAGCACTGAAGAATAAGGAGAGGTACCTTCAGGAGAAAACCCAGAAGAGGAGAAAGGCGGAGGTCAGGGAAAGCCGGTACTATCAGTGAAGCAGAATTGGTTTGCAAGAAGGAAAGTCTGGAGAAGGGAATGATAAAAAGCTCCACTTCAAGTTCACCACTCCTGGCAGTATCCACCAAGCCTGTAGATGGATGCTGCTGGGAGAGATAAGCTTAAAATGAAGACAGATTCACATTAAATCTGACAACTGGGAGAATTAAGCACTGACTGATAGGCAGAGTTACCTTTTCTCAGTTATAAAATTATCCAGGGGGGCAGACACCTCTGGGAGTGTAAATTTCTAAAGTCCCAGCTGTGAAATAACTGCAAGCAGAATTCTCTCTCTTCAGTGTTACACCATGGTACAATGATTATTCCAAATTATGTTTCAATTAATTGAAGATTAGTACAGTTGTTGGGGGGTTTTTTTAATATCTAGAATACTTCAGATAGAATTTACTCTGCTTCTGGAGAAGTTGAATATTCGATCTTAGAGAGCCCAGCACTTATACCTTCTCCAGAGTCTCCTTCTCCAGAGTCTTTCAAGATCTTCCTGGATCTGTTCCTGTGTGGCCTGCCCTGTGTGTTCCTGCATGGGCAGGAGGGTTTGACTCAGTGAGCTCCAGAGGTTCCTTCCAATTCCTAACATTCTGCGCTTCTATGACCGTGTGATTTTACTTTTATGTCATACAAAGATAACACTTGTCACACTCACAGCTGGGACAAGTGGCACCTGACTCCCAAGAGCTGCAGGGCAGCCCTGGGAAGGGCATTGTCTTTGCTTCTGGAATGCTTGTGTAAAATGAGATAAAACTTCCCTGCATGGAAAAGGGAGCATATGGATCACAGGAAAAATGGAAGATCCCCTTTGTGACCTGCAAACTTTGACTGGTCACAAAGCAGAGACCTTTCAAAATGCAATTAGATTATTTCAGGTGACTGGCAATAAGGGCTGACTGACAGCCAGTGAGGTGAATACATGGCATGAAATACCATGGAACTAAAAACACATCAGATGACTGCTTGTCTCATCTTCACAATTCTCAGCAGGTAATAAGACAGAATTAGCTGCAGAAACTGCAAATCTACCTGCTGAAGACTTAAAACCATTTGCTTAATGCAGCCAATTGAGCAGAAGATCTGCTTGACAGGCTGGCCAAAAGCTGCCGAGGTCCTGTTCCAGCTTCCCTACCTAATGTGAGACCACCAAATGAATTCCAGTTACAAGATACATAGGCTTTTTAATCTAAACACAGCAACAAAATGTTTATTTCTTTTCTGCAATCAGAGTGGAGCAGTGATTGCAGGATCTCTACTCGCAGATGAGACAGATGCTTAAGTGGAGATTGCTCTGAAGACTTGTCTTACTTGTTTGTTCAAGACAGCTCACACATTGTAATTGCCACCCCTATACCTTTTTAAACAGGGTAGAAGTGTATGATCAGGCTGGACTGCATAAACTGTCTCTATCTATGCATCTATTATCCTGATAGATTTATTCACTGAATAACTAGAAGTACCTGTCAAGTCTCCTTCTCCAGTCATCACTGGAGCTGTTTTTTCCACAGCGGAGGAGCAAAAATTACTGGTTATGATACACTATCTAAAATTTTGACACTTCTCTGGAACAAAGAACCTTGTACACCAAACACCATCTATCTAACAGTCTAAAATCTGCTGAGAGATCTATAGAGAAAAGTCTTAAGGAGAATATATGGGAAACTTAAAAAAAATTAGTAAGTATCTTTACCACAAAGCTTCTGCACCCAGGGATTTCTACAGAGCAGTTCAGATAATGCCTGCTGAATTACTGCATAAGGGAGATGTGTGGATATAAATAAGTGTTTCAGGAGTATTTCTTTTTAAATATCAACCACCAAAAAACTTAACTATGGACTAGTACTTCTGACAGAAAAGGCAAAAAATGCAGAACACACATGAACCATCCTGAGAGCACAAAGAATGGGCAATCCTGACTCGCCAGAAAAGTAGCAACATCCAGGAGCCTCATTCAGCATAGGACTGAGTTCACATTTCCTCTCACGATGACCCAGCAGTGTCAGGACACGCACCATATCTTATCTTAACCCACCTGGATATGTTCCTGTGTGTCCTACCCTGGGTGTTCCTGTGCTGGCAGGACTTGATGACCTCCAGAGGTCCCTTCCAAACACCTACCATTCTGTGATTCTATGATATTTTCCTTCAGTTTCACAGCTGTGTAGAGTCTGTATAGTTCCACGGACTACGTGTTATCTAACATAGCCCAAAGTCACTGTTTTGTGACTTGCAATAGAGCATGCACTTGCCTTCGAAGACAGGGATGTTTAGCATTGCAATATTAGGACCAGTCAGCAGAGGGCAACACCAATATTCAAATTGGTCACGCTCCAAACAGGTGCTGGTCCCTAGCGAGCTCTGCAGTGCAGTGGCCGCTGCTGCGCTGTACTTCATTCTCTCCTAACTCAGGTAACAGATGAGATCTTACGCATCCCTTGTGCTAACCCAGACAAGGCTCTCTGAGGCCATAACTTTGGATGTTTCCTCTTCTTACAAAGAAAGCAAAGGGGACAGAAGATGTAAGCTAACACACAGACCTCAGCACAGAGTGAACTGCAAGCACTCTGCACAACGGACACAGTCATCAGCAACATCAGTCCTCTAGACAGGTAAAAGGAGGAGAGGTTTTCTAGGCATCATTTCTTCTCTGTGCTTCCATTTGCCCACAGCTTCATTGAATTGCAGAGCACCATGTACACTTTTGTAATGGGTGTTATTGAAAACATC
Source organism: Alcedo atthis (assembly GCA_033558465.1). NCBI lineage: Eukaryota > Metazoa > Chordata > Aves > Coraciiformes > Alcedinidae > Alcedo > Alcedo atthis. The sequence continues at coordinate 4,471 of WYEA01010448.1, forward strand.
CATTTTCCTTGACAGAAATTGAGTTAGGAAAGTGATGCTACATCAAGATAAATATGTTTTGCAGTGTTGGTAAGAATAGAGGTGCCAGAGGAGCTGTGTTTTGAAATTTGTCATTGCTTTGCTTTACAAGTAAGTCATGTACCAGCGACTAGACCTAAGCTGTAATCTGTAGCATAGGATATGAGAGAACTAGACATGTGCAAAACTGATATGCAATTAATACCTTGTTTTACCCCAGTAAATGAGCACTTCTGTGATCAACAGAACTAGAAAAGCTATTTCTATTAGATTCGTACTGCAAGGAGGATCTGCTACAGTGTTCAAAAATAGTTTTTATTACAATTTCAGTAGTATCATTTCATATGTGGCCCTTCTTTCAGTCAGGGCTTACATTGGGGCTCTTTCTTTTACAGACCTACCTGTTTCCATGTAACTGTCAGGAACCGCCTTGTGGTTTCAGTTCTCCATCATCTTTGCCTAGAGCTGCTCAGCAGCTTCAGAAGTGAATAGATGAGGACAGATGGATAAGAAAGCAAATGGTATGCTGCCATAAATGTTTTACTGGGAGGAAGGCCAAAAACTGAAGGGAGTAAAACAGCTGAGTAGGGAGTGTATAAAATGGGAAATCAGATGTCTGAGCCCTAGTTCTGGCTCTCTTGATGTATAATGACATTTCAGTGAACAACCTACAGGCATGATTTCCATACTTACAGTGTGCTTTGTTGGACAGAGGCTTGCCTGTGGCTATGAAATTAAGCATGTACACTACAAAGTGGTACATTTCCACATGACTCAGCTTCTCCTTTGCGAAATAAGGGTATGGTTACTTGGCCTCAAAGTTTTGCTTTGCTATCCAGTACATTCCTGTTCAGAAATACCTTCAAAATCCTCAAGAATGTTTATTAATCAACCTGGACAAAATGCCAACCTTCCAAGGAAGCCCAGTGTTGATGATCTGGATATTTGTTTTAATTTGTTCCCAATCTCCGTGTTTAGAATATATAATGACATTAGTTACTCTAACAGACTAGTAATATTTAACAGAGTTTGCCTTATAATCAAGTGATAGTATTTATCCTTACATTTAAATTTAACCTCAAATAAAAGGTATTATTTTCTCACCTTAATGCATCATTATTTATCACTGTAATTAGACCTCCTCCAGTAAATGTTTAAGTACTTCTCAGTGTCTCTTTTGCAAAAGCAGGTGCCAAAACCCAGTTCCACATTTGTCCCATTCAGACTGGTGACATCTCTAATGAAAAAAAAAAACCCAAAACTTTTCTCATTGTTCTAACCCCAGGTTTCTGAGTATCGATAATTTCTCTGATGATGTGTTGTAAGGCAGCAGTGAAGTGTCATAACTGTGTTTGTTTCCTCCTCAACAGCAGACATTTGATATGTTGGCAGCCCCTGCCAGGGCTATTACAACTCTTAATGATCTGCATTCACTTTTAACAAAGTGCTGTGGAAGGAAGAATACTTCTGGAATATATCAGAGGTCCTGTTGAGTAGGTAATGGGACAGCAGGTATAAATGTAGAGCCAGAGTAGCTGAAAAGTACCCCGACATTCACCTTGCTTGACAACCTTTATAGCATAAATGAAAGAACATCACCCAGTAAATTCCTGCCACAAGGGGAATTGTCCTTTGTTTTGTTTTATTCTATCATGAAATGGTACTTTACACACTAAATTTTATGTTTGCTTCCTGCTGATATTTATGTTGCTCTTTTCTCCACTGTTTATGTGTCTCTATTTTGACAGCATTTTTATCTCCTTTCTCCCATTTCCTAGTTTCTTACCATTTCAGCACTATTTCTCCCAGCAACAACTTCTACTAAATTTAGCCCTTCCTCCTCTGTTTTCCCTGGCACAGAGTGTCCTGGTACAGACATTGAGAGCAATGGATTTTCTCTGTTGAGGAACATGCTTTGAAACAGGCACCAGAGCAAGTTTCCTTTGAGATAAATTGTAGATTGTTAATAAAGTGGAAGTAAAAAACCCCTGGATGTGGAAGGTTCATTTTATTTTTTTAACAACTAAAAAAAAATATGGATTCATGGAGGAAGACAGATGGATTGCAGGAGGTGGAAGGATAATTAGACCCCTTCTTAAATTCTTAATAATTTGCATACTCATTTCTACCATGGACCAGTACTGAATTTGTAATCTGTGTTAAAAGAGAAGACATGGCTTCACCAGTTTCTGCATCTTTTGCCGTGATTCTAGAAGAAGGAAGATCTATCTGAAGAGAGTGATCTTCAAAGAGAAACAACTTAAACACATGAGGAGTCCCAATGCATGTGTCTTTGAATTTCTCAGACTAATGCTTTAACTGGGAATATTATGTGATGATGAAGCATTCAGTTGTTTTCAGGGATATTATTTAACAGGGATTTAGTTTTGCTGCCATTGTCTTTTCACCAAAGACAGCCTTTTATGCCCATTGGGAAGATACAAGGGAGGTAATCAGAAGTGGCAGTTCAGAGCCTTAGATTGAACATGTGGTACAAAGCAAGGGGCTGGGATGACACAGCTCTGGGACAGACCTTGCTAACACCTTGGACTGATAGCAGCAAATCCTAAAGAAAGTATAGTAGCCAAATTGAGCCTGAGACAGATTAATTAAAACCTCCTAGACCAAGGGCATGTATAGAAAGACACATAAATTGTGGGGTTTAGGAAGAAGAGAGGTACACCCAGAGCAGTCAAAACCTGAGAATATGGCTGTGCCTTTCTTGGCTTGGCAAGTAGAGAGCTTGCACTCCGACAAAGGACACACCTAGCAAGTTGGTGGAGTGAATGTTTTTTCTTGGTCTGCCACTTTGAAAAATACATTAAAAATCTAACACAGCCTAGTAACCAGGTCCCCCATTCCCTGCTTTCAAGGGAGATCAGAGCACAGAGATAACAGAGAGTCAGCCTGCACATTTTAATGCTTCACTGGTCTGTGTAGCCTGGTCTCGAGAGGCGTCCCTGCCCATGACAGGGAGGTTGGATTAGATGATCTCTAAGGTCCCTTCCATCCTAGGCTATTCTATGATTCTACGGTCATACATTTCTAAGAGCTTCATAGAATCATAGAATGTTTGGGTCTGGAAGGGAACTCTAGTTCCCATCAAGTCCAACCCTCCTGCCAAAGTAGGGGTGACCCAGGGCATGTTGCTCAGGAATACATCCAGACAAGTTTTGAAAGTTTCTAGAGAAGATGACTCCACAACTTCTCTGGACAGCCTATTACAGGCTCTGTCACTTTCACAGTGAAGAAGTTCCTCCTCATGTTGAGGTGGAACCTTCTATGCTCCAGTTTATACCCATTGTTCCTTGTCCTATTGCTGGGCACTGTAGAAAAGAGACTCGCCCCTTCCATTTGACACCCACCCTTCAGATATTTATAGATATTAATAAGGTCCCCTATCAGTCTTGTCCTTTCAAGACTAAAGAGCCCCAGTTCCCTCAGTCTTTCTTCATAGGGTTGATGCTCAAGTCCCTTATGATCGTCATAGCTCTCCACTGGACTTTTTTTTCCAGTAGATCCCTGTCTCTCTTAAATAAGGGAGTCCAAAACTGGACACGGTATTCCAAGTATGGTCTTCACTAGGACAGTGTAGAAGGAGAGGAGAACCTCCCTACTGAGTTTGAGTCCTCTCCCCAGCTGCCAAGTTGTTGTAGGCATAATAAATGTTAAAATGGTTACTAGCTGAGTTTAAGTGAACTTATATTTTTTGGGAGTAGAATGATTAAGAAACCCCACCATGATGATGCTGGCAAAAATGTTCTCACAGATGCTACACACAGCACTGCAATGAAAACTGCATGGACAGTGGGAGCAAGCTGGAAAGAGAACACTTATCATGATGCTGGAAACAGTTCTGCTGTTCTCTCCCACACACTCTTCTCATATAAACCTTCATTTGGCAATCTAATCAGCTGCCTGTATGAAGTTAACAATTATTTCCAGTAGTTCCAACATGTGATAGTTTCAAAATAGGCAATGAGTGTTAGCTAGTTAATAGGCAATTTACCCCCTGAAGTGAAGGAAGTGCGTAAATTGTGACATGATGGAGAGCTGAAGGAGAGAGACTGAGAAAGAGGTGAAGCTGGCAGCAGTGGTGGAAACAGCAGAGTTTGCTGGGAGAGCCTTCACATATTAGCAAGGTATTTATTTGCAGCAGAGTGGCGCACAAACTGGTAATGAAGAGAGCTGAGGTTATACTAGAAGACTGAATGTATGTTTTATTGTCTCTTTAATCTGAAACTGCATTTTTCAAGTCAAAGACTGAAAGTATTCCATTAAAGCATGCATAATATATCTTAAAAAAAAAAGGTAACATAACAGGCTTCACAGCTGCAGCAAGGCATCAGAATTGGAAGAATTTACGAGTTCTCCCAAATTAGTATCTGAATATTGGGCATTATCTTTTCAATAGTTTAAGACTTCATATAAAAGGCACTAGTTATTCTACGTTTAGAAGAACAACAGAAAAGCTGTTCCCAAGCTTGCTGCTTCTGGAGCAATGGGATGCCTTGAGTTTGACAGCCACCCTGCAGCAACACATAAGCCTGTGTAAACTTTCTGGAAAAGCTAGACGTGTTTAATAGAGGATGTCACAACAACCCCAGACAATTCTACAGGCTTGGGGAGGAGTGGCTGGAAAGCTGCTTGTCAGACCTGGGGGTGCCTGTGGACAGACAGATGAATATGAGCCAGGGCAAGAAGGCCATTGGTATCCTGGCCTGAATCAAAACCAGTGTGTCCAGCAGGAGCACTCGGCACTAGTGAGACTGCAGTGGAAGCACTGGATTCAGTTCTGGGTGCCACATGATAAAAAAAGACACTGAGGTGCTGGAGCAAGTTCAGAGAAGGTCTACAAAGCTGGTAAAAGGATCTGGAGAAAATGTCTTATGAGGAGCAGCTAAGGGAGTTTATTCTGGAGAAGGCTGAAAGGAGATGTTATTGCCCTCTACATCTACCTAAAGGGGGATTGTAGTTAGGTGGGTGTTGGTCTCTTCTCCCAGCATTATGCTTTGTTCACATTGTGCTTGAGCCCCACCAAGTAATGTGATGGGGCTGCTCCTAAGATTTTTGCTTCTGCCCCTTCTTCTGGCAATTCTCTGACCTAAGATGGGGCTCCAGGTTTACTGTGGGAACAGAGGGGTTCTGGTGCCAATGGTCCTTGGCTAGTTTCTCATAATTCACCTGGGCAAATTAATATTTTTTTAACACCTTTTCAGAAATTAGTGCATGCTCTCTGCTTATGTCCTTTCTGTGTTTGTTTTATTATGCGCATAATAGGTTCCAACCAGCAACATACAAAGGCCATGGCTGTGAGTAGTATTTCAGCCATAAAAGATAACTATTAAAGCAGCAGGTCCTTCTGAAAGCCCAGGCTCTGACAAAATATTCAGACAGCAAAACTGGCACCAACATTTAAGCCTTTGGTTCTGTGGTACTAACCATGGTCAGAGCTAAAAGTCTTTGGAGTGCCTGAAGGCGACTCCAAAACTGTGATCTCCAAAACTTTATGTCCCATGCTACCCACTGGAAGATGCCCTAGCCCTTTAGTTTCTGATTTAAAGTTCTCACATTATCTATATCGGTGGCTCCATCTATCACTCAGCCACTTTCCCCCCAAGGATGAGTGTTATTTTAAGTTGCATGAGCCTGAGACTTCCTCAACCTCAGAGCCCTGGGAGGCAGATATGTGGCACCTTCCACATGTCCAAATACTCACTATGACTGATGTCCTCTCAAAATGCAGCTACCCATTCCTCTTAAATCAGATGCAGAAGTGGCTGTGCCTCCACTTCAGTAAACCAGACAGCACAGAATAATTGCCCCAAAATGCTTCAGAATATGTACCTGTTAATGGGATGCCCATGTATTGTAATGTATTATAACAGGCCTGCTGACTTTCCATTTCAGGCCCTTGGCAGGTCAAAGACAGAGTCATTTCTTTTTGTGCCCAGAACAAACCCATTCTTAAGGCTTGCTACCAGCTTGGGTGGGGGTGTTTTTCTGGGGACTCAGAATGGGGGTCCCCTTTTCTGGCCTGACCATTGGTCTAGAGCATGAAAGGAGGGGGAGGTGGGTGCAAGACCCTTTTGCCTTCACCTCCGCTGCATGTCTTTGAGGAGAAAGGTCAATGTCTGCTCAATTCTTTGAAAGAGCAGAGGTGCCCGTCTTTAAGGAATGTGGTGTTATTATACCACAAATGGATTTGAGTCACCACACTCAACCCACTCCTCAGCATTTGTTGATTCTTTCTGAGAGGCTCAGAAAAAGAAAATAAAAGTAACTATCTAGATGCAAATTTCTTGTAATGCTAAATGGCTATGACCCAATCCTAACAATATTTGAAGTATAATAATTAGGTCTGATAAGAATAGGTAATACACATTTGATAACTTAATTTTATTATTTTTTAGTTTTTAACAGAACATGAAAAGAAAAATAAGTAGAGAAACCAGTGGAGAAATAAAGCAGGGTGAAATGCAAACAGGAGAGAAAAAAAAAAAAAAAAAAAGAAAAAGAGGCTAAAGAGGCTTAGTGAAGTGGAAAGGGAAGAGTTACAGAGGAAAAACTAAGGCAGAGAAGAGCCCCAAAACTCACCGACAGTATTTGAATGCTCCTAGTGAAGTGTTTGCTACAGCTGACAATTTATTTGGGGTGTATCTATGACAGTGCCCAGTTTGGCTTATGTATTCAGGTTTCTGGTAGCTCCAGGATGTTGGCTGGTGAGTCTGAGAAAATGAGGCCATGCCTGGTTGGGATTCCACATCTCATAGCCACACTGCTTCCCTTGCATGCCCTATGGAGTCATACCATCCAACAAGGATAAGCCACCCAGGGCTGGGCAGGAAGAAAGGGGCTCACACCTCTGCTGCCACCACTGCAAGGATGCCCATGAACTAGTTCTAACACAGCTGACCCACAGAAATGCCCTTTCTCAGATGAGAAAGAAGTGCTGGAAGGTGCTAGGAAGTAGCTCACTTTTTTTTTTTCACTTCTGAAACAAACACTTCAGAATATGTTTCAAGATTTTCAACCTCTCATCAAATTCCTTGTTTTGTTCTCCACTCCATTCTTTTCCAGAGTGTGTTTAGCAGGCTGCTTTTAGATTACATGAGTTCATATCCTTCACTGTGCTTGCTGAAGCAGTGATGAAAAAGGCAAGAGCAGAGCTGCACTGCAAACCTGGCTGAGCTCTTATGATGAGGGTGTAGAGTGTGGATGAGAAAAAGTCCCATAGATTGTGACAACTGCGAGGCTGTGCCACCTGAGAGCTGCTGCTCTACCCTCCATGACTGGGTACGTCCTGTGGTGTTTCTAAGCTGATGATGATGGTTTGAGTGGTATGAGGAGAGGTTAGGGGCATCTCTCCAGCTGAATGGTACTTGGGTTAAAGCTCTGTTGAGATGGGCTTTGGGCATGGCCACAGCTCACAAAGAACCGCGCTGGGTTCATGCAGACTCATAACTTATGTGAAGAGCCTTGGTACGAAACCCCTTCAGGGACATGGAACACCCTCACGGTGGGACACAGGGACTGCTGCTTGAAAGTCCAGGGATGAGTGGTGTACCCACTGCAGCTGCTGGAGGAACTGGTGCATGGTAGGCCCGGGCTGCCTCAGGAGGCACCCACACCCTTCTGACTGCAGAAACAATGAGTAGTGACACTGCTAGCTCGGGGGGAGACCGAAGAGGCAGGGGAAAGATAGTTTCTCAACCCGGTGTGTGCGCCACGGCTCCCTGTGATTCTCGAAAGGAGCTTTCACAGTTTTATTATTAGTAGCAAGTATTCTTTATTCTCAGCGCTGGGTGCATGGGGGATCACTCCTCCTAACATGCACACCCTATTGCAAAGTTAACAGCTATTTATGAGGGAAGACATAACATATTCATTTAACAAAGGAGGGATTAGCACACTTAGTTCCAGGAAAAGGTGTGGCTATAATGATTTCTCGGAAAGAATTATAATCATATCTCTCCTTCTCTTTGCGCCTGTGCGTTGTAGTTTGGTGGTCATGGGCAGCGGTCTCCTGGAGGAAGCAAGAAGTCTTCCTCATTTGTCCACTGTTTGACCCCACAGTTGGCGCAGTCTCAATAGGCATCTGGCATATCTCCAGACCGCACGAGCAGCTTTAACCAGTTTCGCCTATTCTGTCTCCTTCTTGTCCAAGGACCCTTTCTTATCAAGAGTACAAGCTATCAGTGCTAAGTATCAACAAGAATGTTTCCTTTTCAGGGAGGACAAGCTGTCAGCAAACACTGAGTGGAATGCTTTAAACAAGGATTATCCGTTATATACTTATAAATCACCAGTCTCCTTCAAAGGTTACATATACGTCAAACACCAGACTCCCCTTCACCTGCGCGGGACACGAAGCAAGATCCCCGCCAGGAGCAGTGGCCGGACTCCTGCGGATGCAGCGGGAGGATCTGGACCTTTTAAAAACCGTCACTGCTACGCCTATGGGAGGTGCTGGCAGCAAGAGAGCAGAAGAGGAAAGAAAAAAACCCACAGTAAGAAGTGAAACCTGTGAACTCATCCAGCCGGAGCGCTCTAGCTCCGTTGCTTTCGGAACAGGACACTCTCTCAGCAGCTCTCACTGCCCTAAGCTACTGTGACCGACCTTATTAGGCGGTGTGGAAAGGAAGAGGCAGTGACGCTGTGCCCGCCCCCCCGGGGAGCACCGCCTCCTTCGACCGTGCCGCGCCGCGCGGCGCATGCCGGGACGGGACCGGTTCCTGCCTTGGCCCTGCTCCTGCAGTAGCAGGAGGAGGAGCCGCCGCTGTTTCTGCGGACTGGGCCCCGGCCTCTGACCCCACCGGCAGGATGCAGGTGAGCAGCTTTGTTGGAGGGAGTTCCCTTGTGCGGCTAGTGCTGCGGAGGGTTCTCGTCCGAGCGAAGAGCTGGGGCCGGGCACCGTGCACGGTTATCAACGGCCGCCCGGACAGCTCCGGGCCCAGCCGGTAGCCACGGGACGCCCACACCGGCGGAGCTGCCATTGGGTAGGGGCAAGCCGGTTTCCGCCGCCTTTCTGAGAGCAGAGGTGTCTACCATACGTTGGTCTTTTATGGAGCTTGGTTTTGTGGTGGTTTTATTTTTGTATGTGTATATATATATATTATTTCTCCACCCCCTGAGTACGGTATTTATTTCCCTCCTGTAGTAAGCAGATGGGTGATCAGTGTATTGATAAACCACAGCAGATGCTGTGAAATGCTGTGCTGAGGGAAAATTTACCACAGACAAAAACAAAACAAAAACAACAACAAAAAAAACCCAAACCACCAAAAACAAACTCCTCCCAAAAACCAACAAAAATCAAAAAGTAATCTGGTGTGCTGTTTGTTGTTACTCTTTTGATTTGGGTTTGGTTGGTTGGTTAGCTTTTTTATCCTTATTCTTTACCAGAACTACTGTGTTTTGATCTAGAGATGAGATACAGTCTTGAACAGGTGAGTGTAAGCTGTATAGATACAAGCCATAGCAAAGCAGGAGGTGGTATATTCAGCTTTCAAAGTGAATTTAGGTCATGATACTAAGGAAACAAAATCAGCCTGTAAGTGTTTATCACTGATTTTTTCTTTTTTTCTTTTTTTTTTTTATAAAGGCTATCTAACTTGAAAAAAATGCTGAACTTCTTGACACTATGTGAGTGCCTGTTGGCTTTGTTTTACAGGATTATTGTGGATATTTCACAGTAAAACCTCCTTTTAACTTTGAGATACAGTCTGAATGTAGATTTAGATCTGATTCTCTATCAGTGAGCTTGTCTGGCAGATACTGTACTTGCTTCTTTGTAAGCACTTGTATAGTCACACTGACTCATCTACCAAGGAGACCTTCTGTATATCTTGAATTAGGTCTCCAAGGCTGGTGCCTGTGTCTTCTCACCAGCACTTCCTGATGTAACAGCCACTGATCTGATGGACTGTTCTACTTTAGGCTCTGTGTGTGAGAGCTGTGGCCAGTGTGCTTCCTGGTCACCCAGCTGATTTCCTCCCTTTTCACCTCGTGAGAGCTGCACGATGGTTACACTGCAATGATTATTACAATGCTTTAAACTTTTGCACCCTATTAAGACCTCCTGTGTGTGCTGTGAGTGGAATAGAGTAAAATAAAGTCACTCTTCACAGTACCAGTCTGGAAAGAAGCACTGGCATCAAGAGGATCCACACTGTATCTCTCTATCACCCTCCAGACAGCAGTTTAGCAGTGTTCTGTATCTGCTGAAAAACTTGCCCAGGTTAAGTTCTGGGAATGAGAAAGTTCACCTTGAATGTACATCATCTGTTCCTTGTTCTTTTCTAGGACCCAAATGAAGACACAGAATGGAATGACATCCTGCGCAAGAAAGGTATCCTTCCTCCAAAGGAAAACTTGGAGGAGCTGCAGCGTGCAAAGGAAGAGGAGCAACTTGCCATTCTTCAGAAGTCTCTTGGTGTGTGATCAGCCAACTCGGACAGCAGGACAAGTCTTGGGATGGTTCCTGGGAGAAGATTGTACAAAGAAAGGCCCAGCAGTAATGTTTATGTGCCCATAAAGCAATATGGCCTTTCCTATATCTGTGAGGGGTACTAAAGCTGCTTTTCCTATGGGGTGATCAACTGTCAACAGTACCAAACAAATACGTTCCTGAACACATGGGTTCTTCCAGCACAGGAAAGCTTTTCTCTTTGTCAGCTCCATACTTTTTATAGAAGTAAATGTTTGAAAACTGAAATAAGAACACTGTGAAAGGAGTCTGCCATGTGAATGTACAAGTATTTCATGACATTATCTGTCCTATGGTTTCCTCCATTGTTCAGGTATCCCCACTGTGTTGTGTCTGTGTGTGTTAGATACATCTTTGCTGCAGCCACCAAACCTGAAAGCTATTGCAGGTACTCATGTGCTAGTCTAGGCAGCCTTTAGCACAGAGTTATTTAAGTTACTGTCTTTCCATCCATATGTCTAAAATAGATAATATTTTTAATAAATCCAGTAACAACAGCACTTCAAAAAGACCCTATTTCCTGCAGCTAATCTGTCCTTAAAGTAAATAAATTAGGTTGGACTAATAAAATCTGATTCGTTTTAATCCTTGAATGATGTTTTGCTTGAATTGATGTTTCCTTCATTCTAGTGAAAACTTATGAGGACATGACTCTGGAAGAACTAGAAGAGAATGAAGATGAATTTAATGAGGAAGATGAGAAAGCTATTGAAATGTACAGGTCAGAGCAGCATGCAGAATTTGGCTTTAATGAAAACTGGAGGTTTTTTCTTTTATATGCTGTTAGATAATTGTTGACGGATGTTGTTAGGCCTGATGATAGAAAAAATGGATTGTGCTTCTTGTCTCTTTTAGAGCCTCTGAGTTTCTTTAATGGGATAACTGGGTTTAAATTCAATATCCTTTATCTCTGCAAAATTATGAAAATTATGTTGCAGATAAAGTGCACCTGCTGAGTGCATGGCTGGGGATTCTGAGGGCCTTGAAAATCGCCTCCAAGACTTCTCCATTTTTGTATGAAAGAGATTAAGGTGCTACAGATTTACATAATTACAGTATTGGTTTTCCATTAGCTCTTTACCATCTCATGATTGGGTTGTTTTTTGTCATTTAGTTTGGTATTATAGTATCTGCAGAAGTGTCTGCTGAGGGTAGAAAGAAAAATAATTTCATTAAACATATTTTTACTTCTTGCATGTTGGGAGCTTCAGCTTGTGATGCAAATAGGAGAGCATCTATTCACTATGTCAACTTGTGTATTTTACTCTGGGGTTTGAAGAAGGTTGTAATGTGCTTCTGAAGTCTAGGTTTCAACCTGCTCCTTTAAATGCTGTTCTATCAAAAATGTACCTATTATCAAGATTTCTTTCCTATTCCTTGTTATTCAGACAGCAAAGGTTAGCAGAAATGAAAGCAGCTCAAATAAAGAATAAATTTGGGGAAGTTCTGGAGATTTCGGGGAAAGATTATGTTCAAGAAGTTACAAAAGCTGGAAAAGGTATATGGGTAGTCCTGCACCTCTACAAACAAGGGTAAGAATTATTTTCTTTTTTTAGCCTTTAAGCTTTTCACTGTCAATAGATAAATATATTGTAAACAAATGTATGGTTTTGAAATTGTGGAAATTAAGGAACTGGATTCTGGAGTTCTAAGAAATAAAAAATGGTATTAGTAATCTTTCCCCTTTTAAGTCAAGACTGCTGAGTTTAAGACAGTGTTACCACAAAGTGACTTTTTAATAGAATCATAAAGGTTGGAAAACACCTCCAAGATCATAAAAGTCCAACCATCTATCCCACATTATGACCACTAAACCATTTCTTGAAGTACCGTGTCTACATGTTTTTTGAACCCTTCCAGGGATGGTGACTCCACCCTCTCCCTGGGCTGCCCTTCCAATACCTCACCTCTCTCAATATGTCCACAGTACCAACCTAAACCACCCCTGGTGCAGTTTAAGACCATTTTCTCATCCTGTTACTGATTATTGAGAAGAGACAAACTCCCATCTCACTACAACCTCCTTTCATGTAGCTGTAGAGAGCTGAAAGGTCTCATCTCAGCCTCCTCCAGATTAACAATCCCAATTTCTTCATCTGCTCTTCATGAAGCATGTTCTCTAAGACCCCCTCACCAGTTTTGTTTCCCTTCTCTGGACCTGCTCAAGCACCTCAATACCTTTGTTGTATACAGCAGAGCTTGACCTGTACTGTGCAGCTACCACAGGTAGGTGCTACCACTGAAATATCCAAGTTTTGGAAATTATTCTGGATAAAGTTCCAGGGGGTGTGCATTAGAAGGGTTGCTGTGTGTCATTAGTGTGGTTTCTACAGGCATTAAAAAATGGGTGAATAAGGTTTCCAGTCTGGTCAGCATGATGGAAAAACTTGTCAAAAAGTTTTGATAAGATGATAGAATCCTCTGGGAAAGGTTGCAAATACTTGGCATTGTTCATTGTCTCTGATGGCCTGTTCATTGTCATTTGTGTACATTCTTGCAGGAACTTCTATTTTACCCTTGTTATAAGTTACACTCGCTCCAATCTGAGTGCTAATGCCAATTTCAAAATTTATTAATTAATACAGCAAGCAAGGT
>WYEA01010449.1:0-20102 GCA_033558465.1 Alcedo atthis
GAAGAGAAGAGAAGAGAAGAATTGCAGTTGGAAGAGACTTACAATGCTCACCTAAACCAACTGCCTGACCTATTCAGGGTTAACCAAAAGTTAAAGCATGATGTTAATGGCATTGTCCAAATGTCTCTTAGACACTACATTTCCTTCTCCATATCATGCAAGAATCGGAGAACCACCCATAGGTGAGACACTCCACTCATAGTAGGGGTTTTCATATGGCTGCTTTTCTTTCTGACTTTGATTATTAAGGTAAAACTACAAAATCAAGCCAAGAAGAAGGTCCAGCAGAAGAAAGTAAAAGTAAACAAAGGTTGGTCCAAACTTACCCTTTCTTTTCATCTTGGCCTTTCTAGACAATCATATTGGTTACCTTTTTCTTGGTTTGGTTACTGAGGTGCAGGGGCAATTTGGAGGTGGAGGAAGTGTGCAGCACTAAGGCTGCTTCCCAATGTCATAATCAGAAGTATTCACAGTGTTGCAAAGGGCAAACAATGTCATCATTGCTATATTAGATCTAATCCACCAGTAAACATACTAAACATTCCCTCTTTGCTTTCAGCAGGAAATTATGGAACTAATGTAACATTTGCTGACATCACATTGTTCACACTACTGTTTTATGTTTTGCCTTATCATTCACCCTGTTGATTCAGATTATAAACTCTCTAGAGCTGGAACCATCTGGTATTCTCTGTTTGTAAAGAGCCTAGCGCAATTAAGTCTTGTTCTGGATTGATACAGAAAATCATAATAAAAACAACCAATGACTATATATGTTTCTCTTACCAGTAGATTTTTTTTTCTTTTATTCCCAGTGGACATTGTGCTGTAATGGAAATATTCAAAACAAAAGGGAAAATGAAAGGACAAAGGCATTCATATGTGGAGCAAATTCAGCTTATCCTCAACCAAGTCACCCTTTATCCTATCCACTCTGTCAGTTCATTTTAGCTTTATTCAGTAAGAGCTTTCACATACAGGCATGACTAAATCAGGTATGAGTCTATTTCCTCCATTTTTACATACAAAGCTGGAGATCTATCTAAACCACATAGAACCCACACTGAAAAATATAGTGATGAGAGTCATTAATTACAGCACAAGGTTAGATAATAATATAATTTTGCTAATTACTCACAGCTTGGGGCCCATTTTTTCAGTACAGGGGACAACAGCATGCATTTAATCCCCATAATAACAGTAATGTGATACATCATGAACCCTATTTTTTTATTTCTTAATTTTTATAATACCAATAACAAAGATCATTAACCTCTGTTCTGTTTAACATCTAATCAACCATTTCAGTTAAATAAATATAATAGAAAACATTAAATATAATTTTATTTATCTAGATTTCCTCTCAGGAGGGAAATTTTTCCTAACGTTGAATTAACATCAATTTACTCAACAAGTGTCAAATATCAGTTGCAGAATGGAAAAAGATCCATTGTGACACACAGCCTTGAAACAAATCACTATTTGATAAAGAGTTTCTTAAAAAAAATGTTTTTCTAATGAAATGTATATTGACTACATTTGATAAACTTTATATTTGATCATTCTGTTATCTTCTGGGCTTCAAACATTGCTTAGATTTGAGTATTTATAGGTGTAAAGTTTTAGTTTTGGTATATTTCATCCTTTCATTAGAAAGATAGGAATAAAATCTACCTCTGTGAGTGAAGTTCAGTTAAGAAGAGGAAAAAGAAAATTATAACTGCTGAGAAGAAACCATTGTGTATAAATGTCCCAAGGAGCAATGCAATAATACAAGTGAAGCCATATAACCAATAATTTTAATCAACATTTCTAATGAGTTATAAAAGATAAATTAATAAAATGTTGATAAATAAATAAGCAAAAGGTATGTCTTTAAATTTCAAGCTTGGCTACTGAAATGTGTTTGTTTACACAGTTAGAATGGTAACATTCAATAAGACCTTGCTTTTTAAAATGAGTACCAAAGAAAGTAGTATGATGTAAGCTACAACAGGGATGAAATTATGTGTATTTTGGAAATTACCTACAAAAGTGTACTGTAAAAAAGATCAAAGTAATTCTGAAGATTACTGATTAAAGTGGTGGACCCCATGTCTGTATTTATTTATTTATGCATGAGTGTTGCAAGAAAGATCATCTTTTAAGTTATGTCAAGTACAGATCAATAATCAGTAGATTAGAAGAGAGCATCTGTGAAGCCCACACATTTAATAAAAGGGTTACAGGTTATTACTTATTTAGAAATGATCCAACAGGAATATGTAATCATTCATCTAGGCCACAGAGAATTCCCAAATGCTCACATCTTTGGGAACATGCTGATGTTAAACTCTTATCTGATTTTTGAAAAAATATTTTGGCTCTGTATGTATTACCTTACTGCTTTAAATTAAATATATTGATTTTTTTCATACTGCTGTGGAACTCCTGTAGTATTTATTCCATATTAGACACTACAAGACTTCTTCCCCAGAAAATAAGAATCTAGAAAGTCAAAAGCAGTTATAAGAAGTCACAATTAGAACAGAATAAAAAAGACCATCAGGGATTACAAACCCAGTATTTTGAACTACATTGCACTGTAGTTAAGAATCTTAAAAGCAACACCTAAGTTTGAACTAAATAATGAATCACATAATAAAGTCTTGCTTATTTGTCTACATTCTTAAATTTAAGAGGACTTGAAATTAATTTCAGTCTAATTTGAAATACTTTTCAACTTGTATGTATATTCTCAAGAATGTAACGTAAGATTTTAGAGTAGGAAGGGCAACATTTTCAATTATAGCCACTTAAGAAGCCATCAATTTAATCTGATCTCATCAAGATAGCCTATTAATAAGTGTCACAAATGCTTGAAGAGCTACAAATGTTACGAGAAAGGAGATATCCTCTCTAACTCAAAGATACTTAGTTCAAGATGCCATTCAAAAATGTCATTCTGCTATCACTGAAGAAGAGTCCTAATCAGGGTGATATTACTATGACTTTACATTATTCTTAAAATGTCATATCCCCCTACTGCAACTTCTTGGTCCAATATGCTTTTCCAAGCAAGCATAAAACCTGCATTCTTAACCTTCACCGCACAATTGAAGATATACATGGCATTCTTCGAAATCAGCATGAAAGCTACATTTAGGTGATTACAAAAAAAAAATAAAATTATGTGTCAAGAACAAAGAATTAGAACTTTCAAGCGTATTTCTAAATTTTAAATTACATGGGTAATGCCTATTTTTCCTGTGGACGGGATTCTCTCAACTCCTACAGATCACCACTTTTACCTGGAAAATGGACAATCCAACTTTTCAGCAGCTATAGTAATTAATTAATTATTTTAAACAAACACCATCATCTTCTACTTTATCTACAATGTAACTTACCCCCTTGTAAGGAGACAATCACCTGAGAAGTCATCAAACACCTGGAAGAACATTTTACACTATCATTATACTGAGACAAATAGGATCTGCTTCCTGAATGGGAGAGATTCTAAAGGTTCATAACTTTCTTAATTTTAAGGGAATTTCACATAAATCCTAGGAGATAACTCCGTGTGAAGCCATTCATTATATGCTAACCATTATCCACTATCCCATTAGTTCACACAGTGGCTACAGTGGTAATAAATCAAGTTACAAGAAAGCTAAAGGACAGTTGTGTACCTTGTTTCCTCCTCCTTTTATGTTCTTAATTCAAAGAGATCTGCCATGTTCCCCTTCAACTAGACAGTTTTCTTGTGGATTTTAGCTTTGTGAACATCTTTTGAGAACAGAATAAACAGCATTTATATTACAGACTAAATTACATGTAAATAAAATGTTTTTTTCATACTAGGACAAATGTAGGAATAAGAGTTCCTACTGAAATAGGATGAACAAAGATAAGGTAAACCTCAATTGTTCTGTAAGAATCTAAATACTAAACAAGCATTATGAGTTTAGTTGTGATTTTTTTTTTATTTTTTTTTTTCTTCAGCACCAATGTCTCCAACCCTTGTATTTTAAGGGAAGATTATGAACACCTGCCTGATTGAAGAGTGGTTTGGAATGCTGTGTTTATACTGTATTTAAAAAAAAAAAAAAAAAAAGGAAAGGATTAGGAGCAGCCTGTGATTTAATACAATCTAAATCTCTATCCATCAACATTATTCACTATTAATGTCACAATCCAAAGGCAACTAAGCTTTGCAATTGGTATAACTTAATTTCTTCCTGTTTTAAAAATAACTGTTGCAAGAATTTTTCTGAAAAGTAGAATTTATGAATAAACAGAATTCCTAGTGTTCCTTAGGCTACAATGCTGTCAAAAACAGAGAATGAATTGTAGATGTTACATATGCATAAATTGGAAAATCTTTACAATATTAAAAAAATAAATAAAAAGAAAAGGAAAAATATAATGCAAACCATATCTCAGAAAAAAATAAGTAAAGCGTAATTTTAAAACAAAATTATTGGTATAACTATGTGATTGATCCTCAGTGCTGAGGATCACACTTGAAAAAAATTACTTCTATGTTAAATTATGTAATAACCCTCCAAAAAGGGCGTAATTAAGCTTGAAGGGAACTTGTCCAAATAGTTCTCTGAATGAACCAGTACTCATTAGTAGAGTTAATGAATGGGAATATGTATATCTGCATTTGCAAGCATTAACTATTTTTTCTATTATCCTGAGAATTATCACTCTTCGCATCAGCTCTCTCAAGGAAAAAAAAAGTAAAGTGGGTATGCCTATAGTGTAATTTGCTTTGTTTACACATAACCATCTGTCCTGGAACAGAGATGCACTCATAGTGTTTAGACTATTTTTTAACAGGAATTATAAGGTGACATAAATGGCCAGTTTCTCAAGAGACAGACTCAACATCCAGAATAAACCCAAATGCTTACACAATTGTTTCGGTGGAAGATACTGCACACAAAAAAAAAAAAAAAAAAAAAAAAAATCACCACTACATAGCATTTTCTTATTATTCTGTTTGCTCAGTTATTTTTAACACAATGTTTAGCAATCAAAATATTTTTTTATATGATCCCAGAGAAGTCCAGTTTGGCATTAGGTGTACTTCTTTTTCTGCACTTCTCTAACCAGTAAGCCACATTCTGTGTAAATTTTTCCTGCTCTGCATTCCCATTCTTCTACCTGGATGTGTCCTTTACACATACAACAAAGCTGACAAGCTTATCTTGAGGCCTTTAAATAGTGAGGTCCCAAAGGGATCGGTGGTGGGACCAGTTTTGTTCAATATATTCATCGATGACCTGGATGAAGGCACAGAGTGCACTGTCAGCAAGCTTGCTGAAGACACCAAGCTGAGTGGAGTGGCTGACACACCAGAAGGCTGTGCTGCCATCCAGCAATACTTGGACAGGCTGGAGGGTTGAGCAGGAAGAAATTTAAAGAAATTCAACAAGAGCAAGTGTAGAGTCTTTCACTGGGGAAAGAACAACCCCAGACATCATTATGGGTTGGGAACTAACCTCTTGGAAGGCAGGGAAGGGAAAAAGGATCTGGGCATCCTAATTGATGGGAGGCTTACCATGAACCAACAATGTGCTCTTGTGGCCAAGAGGCCAATGCCATTCTCAAGAGATGTTCTCCTCCACCTCTATTCTGCCCTGGTAAGGTCACATCTGGAGTATTATGTCCAGTTCTGGGCCCTCACGTTCAAGGAGGACATAAAATTGCTTGAGAGACCAGTGCAGATCCCAAAACTTGATTGTGTGGAGTGTGACATTTCTCTTAAGAGGAAAGGTTGAGTGAGCTGGGGCCCTTTAGCATGGAGAAAAGGAGACTGAGGGGTGGCCTTGTCAATGTTTATAAATATATAAAGGGTGAGTGCCAGGAGGATGGAGTCAGGCTCTTCTCAGTGATGCCCAATGACAGGACAAGGGGCAATGGGTGGAAGCTGAAACATGGAAAGTTTCATGTCAACATGAGGAGGAATTTTTTCACTGTGAGGGTGACAGAGCACTGGAACAAGGTGCCAAGAGAGGTTGTGGAGTCTCCCTCTCTGGAGATATTCAAAACTCACCTGGACATGTTCCTGTGTGATCTGGTCTAGGTGATCCTGCTCAGGCAGGGGGGTTGGACTAGATGATCTTTTGAGGTCCCTTCCAGCCCCTGACATTCCATGATTCTATCTAGCGTAAAAACTGTAGCCCTGGTTTCCAAAATAAGGCCAAATAGAAGTCAAGTAAAAACTTTGCATAACCTTCCTATTATAGAATAAAACACAAAATGCTGAGAAGAAAACTACGTGCATCAATTATCATAGAAGATTCAGAAATGTTATGCAGCATTGACACCATGTTTATTTTAACGGGTGCATGTCTCATATTTAATAGCACATTAAGGAAAATACTATATTCATACCAATATACAAAAGTGGAGGAAAAAAGTAGATAGTGTTAGCAAAAATTGGCTTCTTTGATAAATGATTGCATACTTGCTGAGGAGAGGAAAATACTGAAAGCGAATGAAAACAAGTGGGGAAGTCACAGTGATAGAAAATGCAGTAAACACCATTTTTATCAGCAACTGCTTTAGTAACTTGTAGCAAAGGAAGGGGAAGAGCTTTAGGATTTATTATAAGCACTATTATCATTATTGAAATTCAATCAAAGAATATAAACAAAAGAAACACGTCATATGTTCTAAATCTGTGAAAATAGTATAAACCTAGCTGCCTATTTACACAAGACAAATAAAACATACATAATCAGGTATTTTCCATGTGTCTTTTTTGTTGTTGCTGTTTTTATTTGCCCAGTTGGTTACTAAATTCTTAGGCTAGTTACTTGAGCATTTGGCCTGAACAAATCACATCTGAGGCTTAATATTTTCTTGGGTAATAAATCCTTTTCCATATATTTCACTAAGGATAATCTCTCATGCATACCTTTGAAAGGATCACTTTCCAGAGCTTGGTATAAAATGATTCACTTTCTTCAACAATCTATGTAGATTTATGAATCTTCTTGCCTGTAATTCAATCACTTTCTACTGTGTAATGCTTAAAATCTCTATATACAAAATTATGTCGTGACATTCATTTTTTTTCAAGGAAGATTACCTTTTTCACACATAATACTAATGCATCCTCCAGATCTGATGTTCTTCCATCTCTGTCCTTTAAGAAAGAAAACAGTAGTATCTTCTCAAGGAAAGACCTGCTATTTTTAATGGCACTAATGCACATAGGGTAAAATAGGTTCATTCTCATTTTTACCTGTGAAAGTTTATATGTAACATCCTTAATTTTATGTGAGTTATCATACAATAATTTTCTTTGTGTTTCCTATTTACTTCATCAATCTTGTATTTCTGTTTTGAACAAAATGCAAATAGCTATGATGTATTTTATAGGAATGAATTTTAATTGAAATTTATAAACTAGAAAATTACAGTTTACTTAAGTTAGAAAATGAAAACTTTTCTTATTAAATTCCTCTTGACAAATTTAATAAGTTGTGTTCAAAACATTTTATTGTGGGTGGGTAATTAATACAGGAAACCCAACTGAGGATTCTTACATTGTTCTCCCCAAAAGAGAGATGAGAGGTTTTTTCTAAATTTTTTTTTAATATTTTATTAATTTTCTAGTTTACTATCATTTTCAATTTTATTAATATTATTATAATTAATAAGTAAGAACAATTTCCTAGAAATTGTATGGGTTTGTTTTAAGTTCTCCATCAGTAACCTGTACTAATTCTGTACTGTCCAACAAGTACATAAGGATTGTGATCTACCTCATTATTGTATTCAGAAGTGTACAGATATATAAATGTCTCTAAATTACTATGGCATTATAGGGGTAAAACATGAAGATACAGCAATTGCAAGTATTTATCTGGTTTTGGTGGGAAAGACAAATGTCTCACAGTCAGAAAGCAGCTAGCAAATACTGTTTATTAGAAAAGTTTCAAGATGCAAGTATGTAACTCCAGGAGCCTGGAATTATCAAAGAATATTTCTAAAAAATGTCACTGAATATTTTCGTCTAATACTTCAGGTCAGTTAAAGACTGCTTCATTTTACAGAAAAAGATATTTCATTACTTAGCATTTCCCTCCTTACTCTCTTTTCATCATTTGCTCCTGAAATAACAGATAAGCAATAGTGAATTACAATAGTTCACAGAGAGTTCTTTCAAATCTTGGACAAAGTCTAGATATTAGTAACACAGATAACTCCTCCGTTTACATTGAAATACTATAGAACATGTGCAAGTAATTTCAGTATTTTACACTTGTGGCTCTTTATAGATGTACCATTTGGGCACCATCCAGTGAAGATTTGCACATATGTTCGTTTATATATTCTAAATAGTCACAAGGCTTTTGTTTGTACTGCTTGTACAAATGCCACATGGTTGTTCTCTTTCATGTAATACCTTGAAGAAAAAAAGAGAAGGAATGAAAGGTTTACTTAATCCTGGTTTATGTAGTCCATACTAGTTTGAAACCTGTCACTCATAGTTGCTCAAGTTATACATTTTTTGGTTGTTTGAAGAAAATTAGATGATCTGCTTTATGTCTAAGTATGGGAAAGATCAAACAGACTTGATTTTGATGATTTTTTTCAGGTCTTAATAAAATAAAATTTCATTAATTGCAGTATTTACCTAGCAACATTATGAGAACAGACTTCATGTGAGATTTCTAGTGGTCCTTGCATGTGCAAGAGTGCAAGATCAGCCATTTTAATTTTACCCTGGACCTTGACTCAGAGAACCAAGGAGAACCAGGATGTGCTGAGGAGGAAGAAAATAGGAAATATTTTTTGAAGCTTTGACAAGTTCACTTCTCTTTTGGTTTGAATTCTGGGAAATGGTTCAGATCAGCTCTTATTTTAGCCAAATCTGGAAGCCAAACCTCTGACAGTTTTGTTCAACCTCTGCCCTTTCTTCCTGTCCCACAGTCCCCAGTTCACACACTACCTGTGAATCTATTTTGACAGCTGTATTTTTTCCAAAAGGAAAATACTTCACACATATGTGGTAGTTTGAGAGCAAGTACATGCAGATCCCACCCTTATCTCAGTATGCCTCCCCTTCTATGCTTATACAGGCTAAACCTAGGTAAGCCTCTGACTCCTCAACACTTAATTTTATTCCCCTTTTAGTTTTACACAGCACATACACTCATTGCTGCAGAAACAAAATTAAGACAAAAATGTAGCCAATTATTTTTCTATGTTGCTTAAATTTTTAGTATATTACCATGGGTACATATTGGAGTCGGGGAAAGGAAATTTAAAAAAGTCCAAGCTTTTCCTTTTGGAAATATCTTCCAAAGGTTGTACCTTCTGGTCTAAAATAAAAAGATGTTATTGCAAAAGTGGTGGGAAGTGAGCAGGGATTTTAATTTACTCTCATGTTCTTTCCCCACTAAGTTCAATCTAAGGTGAAACATCATGTTGATGTCAAATTTTGCTGCAAGCAAAACAATAGAGGAGCTCTAAAATTGATGTAGGTGTCCAGTCAGAGGCCTTATACAGACATTAACAGCAGTGCCAGCTTGAGATAATGCATTATAAGCATGAAAAATTCAACAGTAATTGCTGTGTTCTGATTTCTCTCCCTTTTTCTTACTTTGTTTTCTACTGAATCTGCTTCACATTCCCAAACTGGTCTTCTGCTAGTTTACCCCACAGAAATACACTGGATCTGGATTATTATGACAAATGAAATTGCTGAGAAGCTATTTTTTTTTAGCAAAATATAATGCCACTCTAGAACTTTCACCAAACATTAAGATTGTGTAACAAGGGCTTATGGTTGCCTGAGGCATAACTTTGATTCAGCATCTCTCCATCTTTAGCCACCCAGTTCAATGCCTTGTTGTAAGATGAGCTGAGTACTGAAATTCAGTGCTACTGAGACATGAATGTTATTTTATAGCTTTATATTGTAAATTCCTTACATCTTTTATTAACACCTATTACCTTAAAAGAAAAAAAAAGTCTCAGCCCATTTAGAACATAAAACCAAATTATAACAGCACTAAGGCACAAAGCACTGAGTTAAAACAAGATGTTGTTAATGCTGTTCTCTGAATTACACTGTAAATTTGCAGCCCAAATGTTGTGGTTTAAGATTCAAACCTGTGGACATAATTACAGTTGACCAGTAGGCTTTTTGTCTGACAAATGACTTGGCTGACTTAGAAATCAGATATTATAGCCTCAAGAGGACAGCATGCTCTTATCCATGAGCTTTCAGCTCTTGGAAATTTCACATACAGTTTTCACAAAAGAAACACCTGAGGTGTATCAATGCTTCATTTAATGAAATTTCACAAGAGCAAGAAAAATAGAACTCTTTTATTCAGAACACAGGTGTACATAAAAACACATTTAATTTCAAGTCAATGGGTTTGCCTCACATCAGCACTTACAAGATTAAAGACAGGAATAGTTTGGCTCTCTTAAATGTATTGTTATCGTTATCAATTCCTGCAGTCTCACAATAAGTTTTCAATAAATTTAAGATTAACTATTTTTTTCTCACCTATAAATAAAATACAATAATCTCAAAAGTCAATGAACTGAAAACCATCAGATCCATTAACCTGACTAAGAATTCCTTCAGGCCAATAATATGAACTGCAGTGCACTGGATCTTTCATTTTATTGAGCTATATCTCTTTGTATGGCAACCAGCAGGGAAAAAAAAAAAATAATCAAAGACTATGTGGGGGTTTTTTTATTCTGGAAACAGGGAGGCAGGGATTTAATATTCTTTTATGCCTGAGGTTAATTTTTTTTCACCTTAATTTGCAATCAGACAAAGTAAAAAAAAAAAAAAATTGCCCAAGGAGGGAAGCAGATTTCTTACCAGATCAACTATTTTCTGTATTTATTACCACTTTCAAATATTTTTTTTCTTTTTTTTTTACATTCACCTCCATAACCTTGCAACACTATAAATATGTTTACTTGTCTTTGCTGACTGTCAACCAATACCATCTGCTCTTTGAAGCCTTAAAAATAGTAACATATATATGGGTCAAAACAGCAGTTTTTAGATAACCATGTTGCAGGTCCAAGTGATTCATTTTTCCACAAACGTTATCTTACCCAGGAGAAGACATTTTCTATATCCTTCCCAAGTGAACTTTCCTCATAAAACATTAAATTAACAAAAATGCAATCTTACCAAAAGTATGTCGTAGACAACCCATGTCAACTAACAGAAGGTCTTATTAGTCGTCAGCCTTGTTTGAACTTCATCCAAAGGCATTTCTGCTCATTCATAAACAGAAGTGGTTCAATCCATAAAACGGTGAAAGGTTGTTGTTTGGTTTTTTTTCCCTGAAATAAAAGAAAAATAGTAGCATTACCTTCCACTTTCAGTACATGTTGGCAGTGTTATTTCCCTTAAATACTATTCCTGTTTGTGAGCTGAGGTTCTCCTTCCCCTCATGACCCACACTTTCAAGCTGGTTAACCCTAAAACCATATAGGATACTTTGATGAGCTTAACAAACAGTGATCTAAGTCAAACTGTGATTACACGGACAACACCAATGTACAACACCATGGACAACACTCTTTGCTTAGTACTATAATCTCTAATAATTTTCAATTTCTTTTTCATAATAAAGAGAGGTAAGAATCCCATTTTAACAAATAGAACTGAGCAACACAAGCTATAGTTTTCAGTGGTAGGATCTGTTTTTTTTTTAAATATCCAACAAGTGGTAGAACCTGATAGGTTCAAAGCACAGCCTTCATATATTGACAGTCATTTTCAAAGGTTTCAAAATAAACATCCAAAAATTTTTAGTAACTACTACTACAAAAAACCACACAAACGAACACTGCTGAAGGTCTGTTAATGATTTGTTAAACAGTTCATTGCTTGTTAAATATTAAAGCCAGGATTAAACTCTATATAATACTAATCTCTACAGCAACATCAAATTGCCTTGACAACAGAATTACCTTTTTATTTATGAACTATCCTGACTGATTAATTATATGCTTTTCTACTTATGAACAGGTGAATCGAGGGTCCTTCAAACAACTGTATCCTTCACTACATAGCCTTATTTCTTTCACACAACATATCCATTCCAGGCATTGAAGAGACAACACTTGGTGGAACAACCTATAATTTAAGATATGTAACAGGATTTAATTGAAGTCTAATCTGTCATTTCTTAATATCTGGATGTATTAAATTCTATTCTAAGTTCTGACATTTAACCCTTTCATATGCAATTTCCCACCTTTTGTTTGTTTGTTTTTTTTTTTTTTTGTCATAAGCATAGTTTACATCTTTACAATTCCCATATATGTTGCCTAAGAGTAGTGGATGGTAATGATAGGTTAGCATCTCTAATACAAACAGCAGTAAGTAGAAAGAAGTGGCTTTGAGAGATATTCAATAAAAGCAGAAAAATGTTACAACTAAGGACCACTGAGTTCCATTCCCCTAGGAAACAGAAAGTGCCAATGCAGTGGTTCTCCATTGCTCATGCATGTCACTGGTGATCTATTCAGATTCTGAACCATCCATAAAATTATTTTTAAAACATTTTTATATAACACAAGCACACAGGGACACACATATTCAAGTCTACCACCAGAAGAACTTACAATCCTGGTGAAAACAAAATTAACATGCTTTCCACAACATGCTGAAAGAGCAAGTATTACATTAATATAATGGTAATACTACTTTTCTTGGGTATAGCCTTGAGAATTCCAGGAAAACATTACAGAGCTCTTTACATCAATCTAAGACAGGCTGAATGAATTATCTTCTAATGAATGTGTGAGAATATGGTTGGTTTGTTTGTTTGTTTGTTTGTCCTGGGCATGCTGAAAAAATATGAGGGGAAACTAGACATTTGCCAATAGGTCTAATTTTAATCCAATTTACAGCACTTGTTTCATCTTGAAATACATTTTTGAATTAATTTCTCTGACATATTGCCTCCTAAAATGGCACCTAATGTACTATAAGAAATCAAACTTCCTTTCACAGAATTCTGTTTTGTTCTGTACCAAACTAAACAAAGGACTTCAATTTAAATAATTTAAGGACTTCAATAAGGCAGAAAGGAAATGCACTGCTGTCATTTGTGTATCTTATTTTGCTTCCTCTGGATCTGAAATTGCCATGTCACAGAAATATTTGCCCCACAACAGAAATATACCTATGCAACATCAACCAAGTTCATTCAAATCAATTCCTGAAATTACTCTGGATTCATACCGATATGTCTGAAAGCAGATGTGTCTCCTTACTCCAGAGGATGGCTTCCACTTTATTCTTTACTTATTACACTGGTTATTCATATACTGCTTGACTAACATATTAGTTTCTGTCTGTTCTTTTACAACTCTAAGACATCTCTCAACATTAATGTTATTGTTTGTATCCCATTCTTTATGCTTTCCTCTTGCTATAACAGGTCTGCCCTATTTGATTTGTACTAAATCTGATGAAGCTGCTCTGAGTTAATATTTTTCTAAGGAAACTATGAACATTTAAAAGTGTTCAGGGTATATATTTAGCCAGGAAACTCATATTGTAACATACAGTTTATAGTGATGTCCTGCTGTTTTACCCGTTATATGAGCAGAGTTCACTGAAGCTGAAAGAGGTTGAGGGACTTCCCCAAAAATCACATAATAAACAGACCATCCAGAATAGAACTTCAAAATAAAGATCCTCTTGCCTTTGAATTGTCTCTAACCACTGGACCATATGGTTTTCTTTCTTAGTAGTGTTTAAGTGAGTTGTTTCTGGGTTTTCTCATTTTTGTTCTTTCTCTGATTATTTTGGGGTTGTTTGGGGGGTTGTTTTTGTTTTTTTTTTTTCCTGGAGAATGGCTAGTGAAATTAAACTGCTGAAATGTGCTCTTTGACTTTAAATTGTATGTGTTGAACAGAATCAAAACCATTTCATTTAACAGTGGCATAAAGCAAAATAAATGCCAAGTCATTAAGTAACATGAAGGAAAAAAAATAATATTATTTTTAATACTTAACAATTCACAGTTATTTGGAAATATGTATATTATTATCTTCTTTCACACAAATTCAGATGGTCTATATACAAAATATTGCAAGGCATTCTTACTTACAGGAGGAAGGTCCTGATACTTCAGTTGGATTTATACAGTGAAAAAGGACTGGTGACTCCTAAAATGGGAGGTAGGGAACCAGTGGTCTGCACTTCATAGACTTACACACTACATTATCCTATGTAATCCTATGTCTATCCTTAGGAAAGACATGGACCTGATGGAGCGTGTCCAGAGGAAGGCCACAAATACGATCAGAAGGCTGAAACACCTCTCCTATGAGGACAAAAGGAGCTGGGGTTGTTCAGCCTGGAGAAGAGAAGGCTCTGGGGAGACCTTATAGCCAGCTTCCAGAACTGAAGGGGACATACAGGAAGGCTGGAGAAGGGCTGTTTACAAGGCCCTCTAGTGAAAGAACAAGGGGTAACGGGTTTAAATTAGAAAAGAGTAGATTTAGACTAGATATCAGGAAGAAGTTCTTTACCTTGAGGGTGGTGGATCAGTGGAATAGGCTCCCTAAGGAGGTGGTTGGGGCCCCATCCCTGGAGATATTCAAGGTGAGGCTGGACAAGGTTCTGAGCGGCCTGGTCTAGTTGAGGGTATCCCTGCTCACTGCAGGGGGTCTGGACTAGATGACCTTTGGAGGTCCCTTCCAGCCCTAAACATTCTATGATCTTTAAAGATTTCTTTCAACCCAAACCATTCTATGATTAATGTCCTTACTAGTCAGCTTAGTATTATTAATCAACAGCTGAAAGTATTAAAAGATTATAATTTGGAACAGCAATTGCAGGCACATATGTTTCTTCTTGCAGATCCATATATATTGCCAATAGTAATTAAGTTAATAAAGATGCTAAATATCCTCAAGTCTATTCCACTAGTATTCAACAACCAGAGTTATTCTCATTCAACTCACTTGTTACATTTATTCCTGATCCATCACTGTGTTTCTCCTCCACTTATAAAACATAACCTAAACTGTTAAGTTTATGTTTCTACATAACCATATGTGTTTTTTTGCAAAAAGATGAAAGAGATGTTGATATAAAATGAAGATAAGGTGGTGAAAAAGATGGGAGTGTAAACAGATAAGAATAATAATTAGAAAATTTGTAAAAATATAAATGCCTCAGATTCCAGGTGGTCCTAACAACTTATTTTGTTATATATATATACTTCATCTAAAACATTTTGTTAGCTAGAGATTTTTCCTTATTTTTTTCTTTTTAATGTAACCAACAATATATCAGCTGTAGTACAAAGTATGGAACTTTTTTGTTTAGTTTTTTTTCTTATAAAGACAAATCAAAAAACATCAACAGTCTACAGTTTTTGTCTGAGTACCATAACATAGTAATTAAAAATTCCAGATCTTAGCTTTCTAACCATGCCAGATGTGAAATTACTTTATTTGCTATTAAATATATTTTAATATTAGCTGGAAATTGAGGAATTATAATTAGGTTCTCTTGAGGTTCTTTTGAGGCAATCTAAATCTTTTCGTTCTAATAGTAAATGTGAAACACAGGACATTTGAAATGGTTTAATCTTGTTTATGCTATTGGGATATAAGATCTGCTCATATCAAAAAGGGGAAACAGATTGTACTCTTTTTCTACTTTCTTAATATTTTTTGTTAGCACATCCATGAAATATGACACAATAATTAATTAGCTTCCAGGACAAAAGAACAAGCTTTCTACACTGAATGTACATGCAAAAAAAATACAATTATAATATCAACAACAGTATTCTAACAAAATATGTGGCATTAAATTACGAAATAAACTATAAAGGGTGTCATTTTCAGAACTGATGAAACTATGTATTACAGTCAAATAATGTCTCTTGTAAACAATAAGAACTTCAGTATTTCTTCATGGCACACTTCTGGTTCACTTCTGGAAGAACTGCTAAACTTATCATTTCAGGACTTTTCTAGCAGAAACATGAAAAATGGCCAGTTCCACAGGCCTCAAAAGGAGAAAACAGGAATGTCTGTAATGCACAATAATGGAATAGCAGCCCTTGATAGATTCTCTTCTTTGGTGGTTTAGTTTTTTCTAAACCAAGAAGTAATAACCTCTCTCCCAAATTTTGGTACTCTTTTCAAAAACTCTAATTGGGCAAATTCTCAATGTCTTGAGCATTCCTCTGAGTTTCTGTCCCTGAACTCCAGCAACCTTTTTGGTGTCAGCTATATTGTGAGCAAATAAGTTCTATAGTAATTAAAAACTGCCCTCCATCTATTTTACATCTAAAAACTATAACCTTCAATGCCATATTTACTATTCCTACAATTAAGATTTTCATTGGGATCTTTGAGTATGATTATATTCAAAGTTTTAGATCTTAGTTACACCTGTCCATCAAACACTTCTGCATCAGATTCTAGATCCTAAGCATTGGTGCTAATATATAACAGGCCATGAAAAAAAGGTAAAACTGTAAGAGCTCTTCCTAATTCATCAATGAAAACAAACAAAAAAAAAAGGACATAATTCCATCCTTCTTTATATTTTCACAGTAGTTTGCGACAGAAGATTTATTCTGTTGATCTGCATTAAATCAAATGAAAAGAGAACAGTCTGTCCAGAACACAGAATAATAAAATGGATTAGGTTGAAATGGACCTCAAATATCATCTAGTTCTAACCTACCTGCCATAGGCAGGGACACCCTGAACTATATCAGGTTGCTCAAAGTCCTATTCAATCCTCACTTCCAGGGAGGAGACATCCACAACCACTTTGGGCAACCTGTGCCCATATCTCACCACCCTCAGTGAGAATTTCTTCCTTATCTAAATATAAACCTACCCCCTTTCAAGTTAAAGCCATTAGTCTGCATCCTATCACTACACTCCCTGATAAGAGTCTCTCCTCATCTTTCCTGCAGGCCCCTGTTAAGTACAGGAAGGACACTACAAGGTCTCCCTGGAGTCTTCTCAAGGATGAACAATCCCAACTGTCTTAGTCTGCCTTCAGAAAAAAAGGTGTTCCAGCCTTGAGATTTCTTGAGATATCAAGAAATAACTTTTTTTAAACAGAAAGGAAGTGAGTTGAGTTTTTTTTATTTTCACTGGTTCCCTTACTACATAAATCTCACACAATTACTATTTAAAACATAGTTTTAAAAACATTTTAAAACCCAAACAAATGACAATATATTTGTATTTCATTTAAAATTTCAATTGATATAAGTAAGAATTCAAGCTATGAGTAGCTTCCAGAAAAAAAATAAAATTATATATATATACACATATATATTCTTCACTCTAGGAGTAGTTTTGGTCAAACATTTTCCAATGTTTATAATTTATAATTAGATGTCCTCCAATGCAGCAAGGAAACAAAGAAGGTTAATGTATAGGTGTGTTTTAGCCTAGTCTTACATCTTACTCTCCTGTAATTCCCTGAGCTCATTTATGTCATATCTGCATTTCTTATTTCCTCTCTCTCTTCTTGTTGCTGCAGAAGTTAACAGAATGCTGCCGACTTGCTGGTCTCTGTAGTGAACCAATCTTTGCCATATGCCTCTGTTTAAACTTTAAAGTGAATAGGGAGTCTCTGCCTGGTTCAATTAAGGACCTCAGTATTCTTCTTTTCCGGTGGTCTTCACTTTTTTTTTAATCTATTTTTTCATGCTAGATCAATTATAGCTGAATTATACAGAAAAAAAAAAAATCAGAAATATAATAAATAATAAAATAATAATAGAATTGATTATGCTAGAAATATTCCTAGCTTTCTGTTTTCATTTGGCAATCACTCATCATCTTCATTTAAATAGCTCTTCTGAACAGCTTTCCATAAAGCCTATCAGCATTAATCCATCACACGAAGGAAGTGTTACACTTGTGGAAGCACGAAAGCAGGGGGATGAAGGGATCCATTGCACTATGGGGATAAATTTGCTTTCCAGTCTTATGATGCCATATGAATCCAAACTGTATTGTTTGTTTTGTGCCAAGCATTTTACATGGGCTTACAAAAAGAGCAGTGCCATCCAGGGTATACATGCTAAGGCAATACATGCTAAGGCAAAGCTGGAAAGTGCTTCATTTGTGTTTGTACAGGCATTCTGCAACATACCCAGGCTGCTAAAGTAGCAGGGGTAACCATAATATTATGCTTTCCTGTCCAGCATTCTTGATTTCAAAATTTTGAATGTTGTGTTCAATGCAAAGGTCTCCATTCTACTGCCTTACAACAATCACACCTGTTTCTATACTCTCTGGAACTGAAGTTTTCATCACCACTTGAGAACATGGATACTATTTGACCTTCCCTGAACCATCTTATTTACTTACTTCTGACCTTGAATCCATGACGATTTTCCATTCTACTTATCTAGTTTTCATACAGGTGTTTCTCATTGCATTTCTATTTAAGAATATCAGCAGTGCTTTAATAACAGTGGCTTTGTTCAGCCAAACAGTTTGTGACAGCTCATGCACAGAATTTTTATCTCTTTACATAAAACCCCATCAGTGGCGTCTGCAAACAGGCACACCTGGAAAAGCATATGGTTTTGATCTTTATGCATATCTAGGAAAGCCAAATGAAAGAAAAGGATAAGCTTGAATTCACGAGATAGCTATATGCTTTCAGTCTACAAGAAGCTCTGTTTTGAACTTTTAAAAGGTTGGGGGTTTTTTTGAGATGTTCTTAGTGATTATAAATAAGGAAAACAAAGCCTACTACTGACATTTTTTGAAATTAAGTCTGAAAAAATATTCAACATTAAACTGTGTTAACAAGTATTGATAATAAGAAAAATTGATTCTAGATGCTATTTGAAGTGGTTTTTTTAGAAAAGTTAATAATATATTGCACAGAGATCCACCAGCACAAAAAATTGAACATGCAAATTTCAAAGCTCATAGATGAATTGGTTTTTTCCACCATGTAATTTTAGAGTTTAACATAAACTGATTTTTTTCCACAGT
This sequence comes from Alcedo atthis, assembly GCA_033558465.1. Lineage (NCBI taxonomy): Eukaryota > Metazoa > Chordata > Aves > Coraciiformes > Alcedinidae > Alcedo > Alcedo atthis. The sequence goes on from WYEA01010449.1 coordinate 19,012, forward strand.
ACTAACAGTAGTGACTACTTCAGTCCAAGAAAGTGGAATTGCAGAGATTTCAGAGAAATGTAAAAAGCAGTTCCTATATTACTTCCAAGTCTTGCCACATTTTTGCATAACACCAAAAAGAGAGGACTCTTTCCCTTTGGAGATTCCTTTTTTAGAGGTTTTTATCCCTAACCAGAAGTTATTGTTATAATTTACAGAATGATAGGACAGATGTCATCCAGTAAACTATATAACATGAATGGATGGAGTAAAAAAAAAATGTTTAAAATTAAGCAGCATTTGTTTCAGGTAACAGTAATTATTAATAGCAATTCTTCTACAAGCCTTTAATTCTCCAAACATTTCAAAGTGCTTTACAAGCACAAATGAGTTAAGGATTGTGACTTGACAAGGCTTCCCCACTCTACAAAATAAATAAAGTCAGTAGGCAAATACACTAGACTCTTATACTAAGTCAGAGGCATAGGATAAAACATAATCTAGATTTTTACATATTTCCAGCCTCTTGTTGTCAGAACAACTATTTCTGTCTCCTCCTCTTCTGCTGTACCTTTCATGTCACAAGAACGGAAGACCTTTGCATGACCTGTGTATGACAGCCCTTCTTTTAGAGAGACAGATATTAAGTACTATGTTATATTACTGTCAGAATTTTAAAAAAATAGCTCTTTCTACTGATACCAAAAAAAACCCAATAGATTTTAAAAGCAATTTCTGGTACATGGAAAGACAGTTTACCTTATGATGTCACTGATTGACAGTATGAAGGCTGCTTGAAGATCCAGCCCAGTGAAAGCCATGCTGCCTTCCTTCAGAGTCAAAAAGGCTACTAATAGCAGAGAGATACCATTTTGGAAATTATCTTCCCAATTTTCTAAAGTTTCAAGAGATCTCTATTCTACCTACAAAAGCAAACTTAAAGAAATACAATGGTTGAGGATGTGAAGGTAGGAGGAACCCTTGTCTGTAGTGACCATGGGTTGGTGGAGTTTAGAATTGCAGGCAGAAGGCATAGGGCCACAAGCAGGATTGCTACCCTGGACTTCAGAAAGGCCAACCTTGACCTTCTCAGGGAACTGCTTGGAAAAGTC
>WYEA01010449.1:22222-33555 GCA_033558465.1 Alcedo atthis
CCATTCCAATGCCTAACCACCCTCTCTGTAAAGAAATTCCTCCTGATATCTAACCTAAATTTCCCTTGGCACAACTTAGAATAATTGACTGTAAAATGGCTTCCTATACTCTTAAGTGCTTTATACATGGTTCTAGAGCAATATACTTCTCCACTGTATTCTGCTGACATTTTGACTTGTTTTAGAAAGCACTAAATAAATAAGCAATAAAAGCTGACATAATATATTTGATCAGTATTATAAAGACCCTCACATATTTTTCTATATTTAGGCTCCACAAAGTTAAAACATCCAAATTAAGATTCTGAGCAACAAATTTCTATGAAAACAATAATAATAATAAAATATTCTCAACCTATTTGATTTTTAGGACTACAGGCTCTGTCTTGCAAGTGACTTTTTAACATCTAAATTACTGTCCATTCGTATTACAACTAGTTGAATCAAGTCCTATATAGTGCAGACATCTCCTGCTATGAGGACACTAGTAGCCCTGCTTCAATGCTCAAATCAACCACTAAGTACAGAGGGAAGTGCACTGGCTATCAAAGTGATAACCTGTTGAGATAATTTTTTTATTCTTGTGGTTTTAAATTTCTTAATTGAACAAAGCTACATTCCATTTCAGCCCTAGTCCTCTGCCTATTCTGACTACAAGTATATGTTTAATTCCTCATACCTTACCAAATTATAAGGTCGACTTCAAATAGAGTCTAGATTTAACAGATGCCAAGTTTCGCAAAATAAAATGCCATGTAAATTATTCCAAACCTCCTCAAATATACTTTATTTTTGTCATATATATTTTATACTCTTTTTATTATTATCGATCATAATATTATTATGACAAGAAGAAACAAAAAGCTTGTTTGGAGTATTATTTGAAGTGAACATGCTTTAGTATTGCATAAAAGACCAATGCGTTATATTTAAAATTTAACTCTCAGTGTTACATTGGAAAACTTGTTATGGTTACCTACAATATAATTTCAACCTTATCATCATGTTGACCAATTTTTCTTTGCAGGTCTGACTTAATCTACATGAAGATGATCATATAATTTGCTATCAGGACTCATTATTGACTTAATAATATAAATTTCTGTCAATAAATGTTTTTAAAGAATTGTATATATGAATGAATGCATGCATTTTAACCATCGTTGATTTCTATTTTCAGTATTTAGTAAAACAGATGGAGGTGGCTTGCTTGCTAAATGTTTTACTTAATCATTTTCTGTAATTAAGTGTTCTCTGGTGATTCAGGAAATGAAGATGTGTAATAAACTTAAGGAAATTGAACAGTCAATAACTGGAATAGATGACAGTAGTTAACTACTATAAGGGGAGTTAAAAATTCCCATGCATTAATAGTATGCCTTTCCAGCCTTTGTCTCCTCTAATACAGTGAGCATCTACAATCTGTTGAGGATTAATAGGTCCATAAAAACAACTGTATTTTGGGCCTCTCTAGTCCCAAAATAGATAGGTTAAAACAGATTATGGATGCAATTGTAACTATAGAATTTCTTTTCTACTACTATCAGAGCCTACCCTGCTTATACTACTCTTAGACCATGATGAGCTTTATTTGGAACATTCCCATACTAAATTACTGTCACCATCTACACCACTCCACAAGAAAAGTGGAATAAGGGCTACCCTCTCCTACAGAATTTTCTGTGGACCACACATAGTATGGAAGTAAGAAAACCATCAGTGGAACACATGGCAAGTACTCTGGGTCTCCCGACATTTCCATGAAATGTCATCAACCAAACAAATATAAATAGTTGGAAAGAACATACTTTAGTCAAGGAGCTATTTAAAAATAAAGCATCACACAAGCTTTTATACACACTAGTCCATATTTCAGCCTGGGATCAATTCAATTTTGTCATGATTTCTACTCTAGCAAATAACAATAAAAATCTGAATAGACGCTTGTGTTTACATTTTCTGTTTACTAATTATGTCCCAGTGTTTTGTGCAGATGCTTGACATTAAAACAAATAGTTTCATTCATAATATATTCTATTTGCAGTAGGACAAATACTAATCTTTTCATAGACTATTCCCACTTTGCAGTATTAAGCAAGACTTACGAAAACCATCTCATATTAATTTTTCTAAATTTTAAGATTCCAATATTCTCTAGACAATATTGGCTTTACCAGTTCTTTAATTCTTTTCTGTTTTGATATCTTCCTATCACAGAAGAGAAAAACAAATTAAATTCTAACTGTCAACAATATCAAAACTTGCAATTTATGCAAGCAATATTTACTATACAAAGGTGAAAGAAATGTGAATTAACTAAAGAAATGCATTCCTGGTAATAAACAGAATAACAGGAGTATGAAGTTTATAGTTATATTTTCCATTGCTAAATTCTGTTGATTAAGTAATCCTTTGTATAAGCAAATAATACTTTTAATGATTATACATGTCTAAAAGACACAGCTACACTGCCTCAGGAGTTTCAGAGTTCCTGAATTTTACAGAAACCTTCCTAGAGCTCAGAAAATGCCCTATACCTTCCTGAATATCTTTCAGTGCTGCCACATATGTGGTCACAGGAGGCACAACATGAACTCAATAGCCAGCTGTAAAATTGCCAGAGGAATATCTTCTACTGGGTAGTGCTAATCCATTAAATAATATTAATCCTTAAGAGGAGGACAGCATGTGTCAATATCTCTCAAAAGAATAACGATATGGATGGTTTGTTTTGTAAGACAATTTCTTGTGGAAATGTGGAAATGTAAGGACTTTCAGTGTTTTAAAGCCTGCTTTGACCTAATTGTACACTGAAAACAGCTTGAAACACTATTTCTTACAATTCTATATTTCAAATAGGTAGGAGAATAGCTAAGAGTCATAACTCCACCCCAATACTCTCTCTTTATCCATCAAAGTATATTCAAACAATACATTCTGTGCATAGACTGTTTCTGAAGAAAAGCTATTACTCTGTGGCAAGTTACTGCATAGGCATTCAATATGGCCTTATAAACAATAAATTCCTTACAAAAGTTAAACATTTTTGTTACAAATATATTTCTGACAACCATTTTATACAATTTTCCTTTAGCAATGCAGTGTAACTGCCAGTACAAATGTACAGGCAATGGCCTCTTTAGCTTCTATGGTTAGGCATGAAAGGATCTGGGAGTAATTTGGATTCATTTTGGATATCCTGTTAAGAGATATGTACTGAAATGTTAGAAATGTACAAACTCCCCAGTTGCATTGCTGCTTTTATGGGCTCTTCATAAAAGGTCTCAAAATCAGGAAAATGGTATATTTGTTATTTCTGGCTCCGTTAAACACAATAGTAATTAACATGAGCTATTAACTCTTATAAAGCATGCAAACCACAATATCCTTATGATGTACAGCACTTTAAACATATGTTTATGGTTATTCAATGCTGCCTAATCACCTGCATGAGAGCACTGGCACAGAATGCCAGAATTATACAGCCATGCTTCCAAACAGCCCCTAAGTTGCTTAAAGTTGTCTGCTCCTCTAGCAAATATTATGATTTCAAAACTCTTCAAGTATTATACCATATAAAGAATCATCTTCAAGAAAAGGAGATGGATTCTGGGTGAGCAACCTGTGTCTAAAACTGGTTGTAAGTACAAAACGATGTTATTTTACAAAGGATAAAAAAAACCACCCAAAAATGAGTGCCCAATTTGCACATTCACTTGGCAATTTAATTTCTATATAAAAAGCTGCAATTAATTACACACCATTTTTAATACAGTTTTTGCTTTCTTTAAATGTGGAGTGAATTCTCCCCATAAACTAATGAACTGAAGTGAAGCCAAATAGAGACCAGCTGGCTGAATTGCTAAGTAATTTTATCCACATGATTGACTTTATGATCCTTTCACTACAGTAAGTAGTCTTTATTCTCACAATCAGCATCAACCATAATTCCATGAGGGAAAGATGATTAAAAATCTAGAGAATAGAGAGAAGAGGCTTGTTTGATGTGGTACAGTGCATTCTTTCACACACTTCTTCTGTATAATAGGTGCTGAATTACAGGTCTTTATAGCCTCCAAAATAGCATAGTGAATAGCTGCCTCAAAGACATAATAAGCAACCAATGCCTAAATAATCATTACAGATACTCCATTAACAGCATCTAACTGTGTGGCTTTTAACCATGCAAATTGTTTTTTGACAGCTTGTAACCTTTCCAAACAGTTTCCTTTGGGCATTACACCACATTCAGATCTAATTTTTACTTTTGCTTTGTCTATAATTTATTACTTTCTTGAAGACACGTAATGTATTTCAGTGGAATGGATAAATTCAAATAAAATTTTTTTTAAAAAATCGATTGCTGTTTTCATCTACAAAATCCTTGCTCTCTGGGAGATAACTAAAATCTGATGAAACGTAACAGGGGAAAAAGGCTAAATGGTCTAGAATTCCTGAGGGTATCTGTTTTACAACAAGCAATATTTTTTTCCTCAAATCATTTAAAATAGGGCATAACCAACTGAAGAAAAAAAAAGAATAAAAGTAAAAACATATATAAATTAAATATAAATCCTTTAAGGCTGTTCCTAAGAGCCACAGACTTTACATAGCATCATAAATAGCTTGTTATAAAAGAGTTTAATGGTGTATTGAAATGGGATAAAGAGCTAAGAAAGATGTACAGTAGTATCTTTTATTTTTTTTTTTACAAAGAGAGCTCGTAATTACAAATCAGTAAAGATACATGACTTATGACGAACTAGAGGGCAAGCAGGTTTTTCAGAAACCGGCAGAAGTATGTGAAATTAATGTGGAGGCTGATGTAACAGTATTAGTTGATCCGTATTGGCTGTCATGGCCATTATCTCACTTCTGGAGAAACCATTTCCAGGAATAATGTCCAGTAAATCAACATATAGTAGTAATTAACACAGAAATACCATCATTCTGGCAGTCAAAATTTCAAGACATTCAGTATTTTCAGAACAAGTACTTTCCCAAAGTTTTCAGATCTATGTATCAGGTAAACACATGTGTCCAATAGATGGAAAAGATATTTGAAACAACATATGCATTCACTGCTCACAAAGGGTCCTGTTCTTCACAAATGTTATTCAGTGGCCTATCACATCAAAATTAACCACCATTGTTGGAAGAAGTACAAATTAGGTGGGCACAAAAATCTTCTACTTAGAACCAGCTGAACAAGTTCTTTCCCATCTTCTGAATATTAAAAAGGGTCACTAAATTTAGCGCAGTTTTCATACATGACAGGTAAGGCAGAGTAAATCTTTACATAAAATGTGGAAATACCCCTCTCATTATTAATTTAATTCATCATGTTAAATTCAGTGAAGGTACATCAGCATAAAATTAGAATAAGGCAGTTATTAATCAAGCAGATTCGTGTCTAACTTGCATCTTACATCTGAGTTATGCCACAGCTTGTGTATCTGAGTAACTGAAGATATAGTGGCATATTTCTTGGTTACATATAATATAAGCATATTTTTAGAATAAATGTTGATAGGGAAAAGCAGTGTCAATAGAAGAAATTGTTAGAAAGGACTAATGAAAATATGACATATAAAGACCTAGAAAAATTCCAATCATGAGAAGAACTAATGCATTTTGTTGTTTTCTAAGCAATATTCAGTGTTTTTCTAATTCTCCAGTGTCTTTGTTTTTGGCCTTTTTGGTGTGTTGTGTTTGTTGTTGTTTTTTAATTTGTTATCAAGAGTGTTACTTGCAAATTAAGGAATAGAAAATTCTGACACTTTTTTAAAGACTTCAGCCTTTATTTTTGTTTCATTAATATATATTTAATATCTCAATATGTGCAGTGCATTGCCACTGCAAGTGGTCCAAACAGTAAACTGAGTTATCTGGAATTTTATCAGTCAAAGTCAATCTTATGAAAACAACAAAACCACCCCTATATTACGCATCTTAAACCTGGGGGTGGGGAGGCAGGAATCAGTAAAGTCTGACCTATTTCATTATATAAAACAGTTTAATGACTGTGGACCTGTTCTAATTGACATGTGCATCAATTTGGAGTACTACAATATATAATATTCATCATTATTACTAACAGTAGTTAAGGATATTATACATCTGTCAGTGTAACACTATTATTCTCTCTCAAATATTTCTTCTTCTACTCCTTTCCCAGTCGTTCAGCCTTGGCATGGAAGCACAGCCAACTGTGCAGTGATGTAATCTGGCTGAGATATGACAAAGTTGAAGAAAATAAAGGCCAAATTAACAAATATTAATAGAAAGCAGTGTTCCAAGATGCTACAATATGAAAGCATTAAATATGTTTTACATCAAGCAATCACAGGGTAGAATGACCAATTGAGGAAATTAATTGAAAAAAAAAAAAAGGCTGTGGATGGGGGAAATTGGGAAATTCTAAGAGTACTCTTAATTTACTACTTCTGTCTTCCTCTCATTCAGGTATAATTGTCTGGTTTTCTTCAGTAAAGAAGGGCCAATCTGTTGATAGTTAATGCAGTCGGATGTTATGAGGACAGTAGAAACAATGTTATCTGTACATTCTGGCAACAATACTAACAATAAAATATTGGGTTTCTCAATTAATGTTCTAAGTGTATCACTTCAAATTGTACCAAATCATTTAAGTCCAGTATTTTCTATTGCTACAAAATCCTTTAGGAGGTGAGGCCATTATATAGGGCCCAAGTGAAGTTAAATACAAATGTATGAATAAATACACATATGTAAATAAGGCTATGTAAAAGTGTAAGAGGCTGAGACTGGATGATAGGATAAAGGAAATTTCAGATTGGAAGGGGTAGCAATACAACTTTGTGGTCAAAGAACCAGCTAAAATATATTATTTATTTTTAATAATTATATTTCAATTGTTAATGAATATTATTAGTAATATTCATTAATAATAAATATTTAATAATTCATAAATTGCTCAGGGTTTTAGACAGTCAGGTCTTGAAAATTTTCAAGGTAAGAGGCAATATGACCACCTTGGACAACGTGCTACACTGCTTGTCTATCTTTGTGGCAAAAAAGTTTCTCTTCACATCCAACTTGAATCTTTTTCAGTTTATGACTGTTGTCTCATTCTTCCATCAAAATGCCATTAAAGATCCTGGTTTGTTGCCTTTATAACCTTCCCATGCATACTCTCAGGCTACTGTTAGTTCCCCCAAAGCCATCTCCTCTCTCAGTTGAAGAAGTCCAGTTCGCTGAGTCTCTCCTCACAGGAGAGATGCTCCAGCCCCCAGCCATCTAGCTGACTGATAAATTTTCTGCAGTTTACCAGTATCATTCCTATACTGGGGAGTATGGGGTTTCCACAACTGAAAACAGGATCTAGATAAGTTCTAACAAGTGCTCTGATTAGATCTGTATAATTTATCTAAAATGAAATACTTTGATGGTAACATTGGATCTCAGAACCACTGAAATATGGCTTAAGGAGAGATTAAAACAGCTAGCACATTGTTTAACACAACTCTCTAAAAAGCATTAAGGTTTGTTTAATTTGTTTTTAAAAATTTTGCTGAGGAGGCTGCCTCCCTAATCTCCATAGCATTCAAAAGAAGAGAAGAAAAATGGTAGGGCCTTCCATTTTATCCATGTAATTCCATTGCTCCATCACAGGTAGAATTTAACTTTGGATAAGATAAACTAGATTGCAAGATGACCACAGCTGCAGACTAATGAACAATTCCCCCTTGATAAAACCAGTCACTTCCTGCATATTATAAAGAGAAGTTACTGTTACAAATGCAGAACAACTGCTGAGCTCATTTTAGCTCTGATCAAAATTCAGTCTGGATGCCAGTGCAGTGAGGAATGGCATGATTTCTCCATTGCTTCTGTGTGATATATGATTTTTCTGCTGGCACACTATGTACTAATTAAAATGGCTGTAATATACTCAGAAACTGAATTATGTTAAAAATTAATTGAGACCAACTTTATACATTTTATAATGTATTTATGTACAAGTACAAATAAATATAGCAGACTGGCTTCTCAAATTATGGAAAACACCAGTCATCTACTGAATTCTGAAAGCCTACATGAATAAAATATCTGGCCCCATTTTGCCTAAATGCACAATATTTACATATTTGTATTTATTTATTTTCTAATCACCACAATTTAGGAGATTTATTGACAGAAGAAAGACAGCTAACTATGACAACACATTCAGACTTCAGTTCTACATCTACAATACGGATCTAAATAATGTTTCAAAATTGCAGATTTCAGGAGGAATGCCATTTACTTGGAAACTGAAAATCAGGACCTATGAGCATAATATACAGTATACTATTAAAAACTATGTATTTCTGGTCTCTCCTAGAATAAGATCCTATAAGAATAATTCCTTTTGTAATTTATTTCTGTCAACTTATTTTTTCTGGTTTTATATATTTTCCAATGGAAAGTGATGTGCTTAAGTTTAAAATAATAAGTTTAAAATCATTTAAAAAAACAGATCCAAATTCATTTCACTACTCCTGGCAGTTTTATCTTCATTTTCCACACAAAAGAGAAAGAACTAAACACAGGACAAAAATAATCACATACAGATTACCTTGACTTTTCTCTACATGCAGATTTTAAGTAAAAAAAAAAAAAAAAAAAGAAGATGACTCTTAGGTCACCTAGAGGATAGTAAATTAAACAGTGAATAAAGTGATTCTGCCCCTCTATTCTGCTCTGGTGAGACCTCACCTGGAGTATTGCATCCAGTTCTGGAGCCCTCAACACAAGAAAGACATGGACCTGATGGACTAGAGGAGGGCAACAAAGATGATTAGAGGGCTGAAACACTTCTTTATTAGGACAGGCTGAAGGAGCTGGGGTTGTTCAGCCTGGAGAAGAGAAGGCTTTGGGGTGATCTTATAGACACCTTCCAGTACCTGAAGGGTCCTACAGAAAGGCTGGAGAGGGGATGTTTACCAGGGCCTCTAGTGAAAGAATGAGGGGTAATGGGTTTAAATTAGAGTAGATTTAGACTAGATATCAGGAAGACGTTCTTTACCTTGAGGGTGTTAGAGCAGTGGAATAGGCTCCCCAGGGAGGTGGTTGGGGCACCATCTGTGGAGATACTCATGGTAAGGTTGGACAAGGCTCTGAGCTGCCTGGTCTAGTTGAGGATATCCCTGCTCACTGAAGGGGGTCTGGACTAGATGACCTTTGGAGGTCCCTTCTGGCCCTAAACATTCTATGATTCTGTGATTCTAACATAGGCTTTCACAATAAAGAAAATGATGGAACACAGATTTTCTCAGAATAAGAACATAAGGGTTCTGGCTTCAGTACTTCACCACAATAATCTAAATTAAGAACAGAGGAGAACAAGTTATAATCATACATGGTTAGGAAAAAAAGTTTTTGTTTATAAGCCATGAAAAAGATGTATGCTATCAGTTGGAAAGTTACAGTATTTTGAGATCAGTTTAAACAAAATTTCCCTCACAAAGCTTTTCCTTTCTCTGCATGTCAGCAACATGTGTCTTTTAAAATCATTTTACTGTCACTTTAACCTACAGGAAATTCCCCTCCACACACACACAATAAGTAGAACAAAATATTAGGAGGTCTTACAACTGAAATAGTATGAGAACAAGTGTTAATGCAGTTGTACATTAGACCAGAAGATGTGCAATCCAAATTTTGATTACAGTTTGAGTTAATCATCAGTTTCTTTGAAAACAGATCAAAACAAATATATTTTTCAGGTAAAAAAAAAAATTCACAACAACAGTGGGGAAAAAAATCCAATAAATAAATCAACCAAACAACCAGACAAACAAACAAAGCCATTAAAAATATAGCCCAAAGAACCTGGAATATTTTTAATAATCAGGGTTTCCTCCAACTCCCATTGAAGCTATCAGAGTATGGCTATGCATTTCAGCTTTTTTTACCTAAGCATTTGTACAGAATTACAATTACTAAGTAGTGATTTTTAATTACTTACAACACTCTACTTCTTACAGACATACCATATTCTAAATTTGGTTAGTAAAACCATCTCTCAACTTCTGTGAGTGAAAAGCATTGTCTCTTTCTTACTACTTCTAAATTATAACAGATAAAATATTATTTTTGTAGTTTATTAGGACCTAACTAGACTTAAGTCCTTACTGACAAGAACAAAAAAAAATAAAAATAAAAAAGGGAAGCAGGTGGATTCAATAGTCTACAGGCAATAGGTGGATTTCAGGTCATTTATCTCCATTTGACTTCAACATTTAAACTACCCGACTTCTAAAAGCAGTTCTGAGAGGAACTATCAAGTTAAGACAGCCGAATTGAACAGTGCATTTTATTGTTTTCCAAAATAAAAGTGTTTCCAAAACAGGGAGAAGAATACTAAGATTTATAATACATAATTATACAGCACCATAGAGAAACATCTTCCAATTTTATGTCATTTTTCACCAACCTGCTTTGCTATTATACAGAAGTAAATTCCATGGGTACTAGGACCTTAGAGAATTCATGAAACTCCACCTTTATTTCTTTAACTCACCACTCCATAAAAACTCTTATAGACTTTCTTACCTTTAAATATCAACTATCTAATGCACAATTTCTAACAGACTTCCTACAGTTTCTAACAAATGGTTTGTACTTTGCCATTAATTTACATACTAACCAGCAACCATCAATAAATATCTTTAAAAGTAACTGATGCTGCTCCAATCAAGGACGGTTATTTTGCATTTAATCTGAACACTTAGAAGAGACATACATAATACAATGAATTGGAGTTACACTGAAAAAACATATATCTGAAGATATTGCACTAAACAAAACTAAAAGCAGCATCCATTCTATGCATATATTCAATTATTTGTAAAAGGGGCAATAATGAAAACCTGATAAGATAGAAAATTTAAGTCAGGACCTACATAAGATTCAACCACAGTAACATCTGGTTTTGTTATACTATATAAGAGCTGGGAACAGTTATTGCAAAAGATAATTACATTTAGGAAAAAAAAAAAACCAAAACAAAAAAACTAAAACAACCAACCAAACAACTCAAAACAGCCTCTCCAATAACTTATTGAGTTGTTTAACTGCCAAAATCAATTAAAATAATAGAAAATTTTATTATTACAAGTATATTACAAAATCCAAAGATACAGAAATTCTAGGTTATGTTTCCCAAATACTTCTAAAGTTAAAGCTCTCATGAAAGTGTATGATGTTTAGGACATGATGACAGTTAAAAAAAAAATAAACAACATAAATACATGGCTGAGAGGCTGGTGTCACCGCTGGAATTTTGGATTTTTTGACCATGGGGAGGT
>WYEA01010452.1:0-11567 GCA_033558465.1 Alcedo atthis
CTGCTCAGGCAGGGGGGTTGGACTAGATGATCTTCTAGGTCCCTTCCAGCCCCTAATTTCTGTGATTCTGTGAAAGCTGTGTAGCTGTGGTGCTGAGGGACATGGTTTAGTGGTGACCTGACAGTGCTGGGTTAACAGTTGGACTTGATGATCTTAAAGGTCTTTTCCAAGCAGGACAATTCTGTAAGACTCTCTGATGTTAATTGTGTTGGGCAGTCTTGGGACTTGGCTTTTTTTCCCCAGCTGTGTTTAACAGAGCTACATGTGAGTAATGCTACTGCAGTATTAGGACCACACAGTCACTTGTGCTTGAAATGTCCATAATCTTATGCGTAGGTAAAGCACACCCTGGGAAACTGTGCTGCTGCAGGGTGAGAGCTGCTTAGAGAAAATATGGTTACATGCCAGAAAATAATAAATAGTGATAATTTTGTGCTGGGGAAGAGAAAGAAAACTAAGGAAACATAAAAGGTGTCGTTAAATGTTTCCTGCTGAGCAGTAAATTAGTTCTGGCAAGTGAGGGTGGTTTTGTGGTTGAAGACATTGTTGTGGCAGGTGTCTTTGGGTGGTGCTCTTAGTTAATATTTAAAGTTATTTATTAAGATGCAGAGCTGAAGCTGGAGAAGCTGTCTTGGGTACTGTTAAGTTTGCATTTTTTTGTTGTTGTTGTGCAGTGGTTTCTTTGGAGGGAGTGGTTGAGAGAGCAAAGAAGTTTTAAGAGCTGCAGGTTTTCCATCTTGGCCAGTAAGTAAAGTAAATCGTGCCTGGGAATTCACGGGAGGATAGAATGTTTTGGGTTGGAAGTAACTTGAAAGATCATTTAGTTCTAACCCCCCTGCCATGGGCAGGGACATAATTGTCCTCTCTAGTTGCCATTTGGCTGAGATAGGTGGAGTGGCTGAAGTGCAGACCAGCTGAGTAGCATCCTCCCTCTGTGTGCCAAGCTGTGTTTCACATAGGCCTGGACAAATGCTACCTGCTTTCTCCTACAGACTTGCAGTGTCCTGAACATCATCTGCTCCTTGGCAGAGAGCAGACTCTCCCCTTTCTGTGGGAAGAAGGGATGCAGATGTTTAGTCATTGACTGATGAGTGGCTCTTCCCCAGCCTGTGCTGTTAAGCCTGAACTCAGTGATGTCTTTAAACACTGCCTACATGTGGGCCTGTCTTGCCCACCACTCACCTCTGCTCTCTGCCCAGTTGAAATGCAGATTAAAGCTCCATGTCAGTGTGGTTGCTGGATGGACTGTACTTAAGAAATGAAGAGCTGCTTTCTCCTGGGGTCTGTGCTAATCTTAGTTCCAGGTTAGTTAGCAGTGGGTACTAACTTTAACAAGCATGAACTGGACCACAGGAGGTTCCACCTGAACAGGAGGAAAAACTTCTTTGCTATGAGAGTGCCAGAGCCTGGCCCAGACTGCCCAGACAGCTTGTGGTATCTCCTCTGGAGAGATTCCAAACCTTCTTGAACAGTATGATCCTGGGCAGCCTGCTCTGGGTAACCCTGCTGGAGCAGGGGTGTTAGACTACATGATATCCAGAGGTCCCTTCCAAGCACCACTGTGCTGGGATGCTATAGTAGAGCTGTTTCCTTCTCAGCAGAACTCCAAGAGAAGGGGGCTTTGCAAGTGAAAAGCTGTCCTACCTGGAGTATGCTGCAATTCAGTAGTACAACTGGTTTCATCATCAGATGACTATTTTGGGCAAGCTCTTCCATCCCAGCTTGGTTATTCTAAGCTGTCCTGTGGTGGGAGTGCTGGGAGCAGATCATGGAAGGGCCAGTGCTAACATGTCATGGAAAGAACTCTTGCTGTGTTGGTAAGGAGGCAGGAGAGCTCATTTTCCTGGCTTCTAGTATCTGATATAAACATCTAATATATGTGAAGATAATTTGGTAGTTTATAGGAGGCAGCTTTGGTGTTCATCTTGGTCTTATAAAAAGGGCATTTTTTTCTTACCTTTTCTGATCTGGGCTTTTACTCAATAATTGTATTTTCTTATTAATTAGTGTGTAATAGGATAATTTACAGTGTGTGTGTGTCAGGATACATCAGCAGATAGTTCGCTTGTTGAAACTTTTCAGGGCTCTCAAAACTGATTTAGGAAAAAAGAAATAGCTTAAATACAGTTCACTCGGGATACACATTATGCTTGCAGATATTTGCTAAGAAATTAAATTCACTGGAAACAGAGCACAATTTCTAGAGTTTTCGAGTGTTGGATTTAAAACATGGTTGCTGTTGACTGCAACTGGGTGTATTTTTCCCCACATAGGTCTAGGTGGCACTGTTGCTCTATGTATAATACCAGTACTCAGGAGGTGGCTTTCTAGCAGTTTCCCGTTTCCCAGGCATTTGAAACTGGGGGTGTTTGGCAGTGCTGGTGCCATGCAGTGTGGATTTCTGGTGAATCCTGTTATCTGTCATTACAGCTGCTGCAGCAGACTTCTCCCAGGCAGGATGCTGGAGGCACTGCCTGCTCCCAAACCCAGTGACTGGTCCATTTAGGATAGGAACTTGGGGAAGAACAGCACCTTCAATCCTTGAAAAGGGTTCATTAGTGAAAACTAATTGAGCAGGAGGCGATTAAATGAAGTTGCTGTTGTAAGATGGAGTGTCTGGTTCAATGAAACCACTGGGTCTGCTTTGCTTATATATGGGAAAGCAAAAAGCTGGGGGTGCCTTACGGAGAAAGGTCCTGGGAGCAATAGAGCATCTGCAGGGAGGAATAAACCTGGGGGAGGGAATGGAGAAGCAGGGAGAAGTTGGAGCAGGAGCAAACTGGAGGCAGTGGATGAGAACACAACAGCTGTGTGAAGAAAAGGACCATGTATTCACCATGACTGGGAAAGAGCCCCAGCCTGGGGCTGTATTATCTGAGAGGGACTTCTTTCAGATTTGGTTGAACTTGGAACTGGTCATTGGGGCAGAATGTGGGCTAATGGATCCTTTGCCTTTTCCTTCTTCTTTTCCCTCTAGTGTTCAGGACAAGAGTGGAGTGCTGGATCCTGTAGCCATCCCTCGCTTCATTCCCGAGATCACGATTGGAGGCACGGAGTATGACAGAATCTATTACGAGTATCGCTCGGTGAGTAACCCTAGGAGGGGGCAGTTGTGTGATAGCCAGGAGACCATCACTGCCAGGGTGTGAGCATGTTCCCAACTGCCCTGGGCCCATCCTGGGTGTCCATCTCCTGCATGTTTCTACAAGTAGCTGGTGGGTTTTGTCTAGATCCCCACCTTTTCTGGAGTCTAGCTTCCCCGCAAGAGGAATAATGAAGCGAGTGGTTTGTGTTGTAAGCTGATTTTCTCTTTTTGATCTTTAGATGTGGGCTAAAGGATAAGTAGTCTTCATCTGGTTTTGTTCCTCTTGCTCTGATCAGTCTCTGACCTCTGAAATCAAAAATAATCCTTTGAGTCAAACAAGAAAATTGGAAACCCATGGTGATGTCTCTAAAGACAACTGCCTATAAAATGCTGAGGGAAGGGGGTGGTGTTTCTGGAGTAGGCTGAGGAGGTAGGAATGCTACACTGCTCCTCAAAAACTGTTGTTGCTTTAAATAGTGTGTGCCTATATGTGGGCACACATCCAAAGCCTGTTGTGGCCCAGCACTCTCTTACACCTCATGCAGGCTCCCACACAATGTTTTAATTAGCTGCTTGCCTTTCTGGTTCTGGAGACAGCAGCTTCCCATGGACTTTGCACATTGCCCTCTTGCTTTGGGTTATTTAGGTGGTGTGGGGTCCTGTGGAGGCCTCTCGAACCATGGGGGTCTTTCCTAAGTAGTGTAAATTCTCATCAGAGAAACTGTGCAACCCATGGCAGTTAATACTGACTGGACAAACTGAAGCTGCAAGTGATGGTATAATTTCAAATTGGGTAGAAATCTTTACTGCTGCTGTTTTCAAGCAATCATAGTCATAGAATGGTTTGGGTTGGAAGGGACCACAGACATCACCTGGTTCTAGCCTTTCTGCTTTGGGCAGGGATGTTTTCAACTAAAGCAGTTTGCTCAAAACCCTGTCCAGCCTTGCAGGGATGGTGCATCCACACCTCTCTGGGCAACCTGTTTCACTGAAGATGAAGGAAGGTCTATATAAATTCTTGTAAACCATTATTTTCATAGTGAAAACATGCTAAAGTGCTAAAGCAGCAGAGTTCATCTTGCTACTCCTGAGTTGTCTGAAGGGTTTGAAAACAACCTGGTTGATCTGAGAAATTCCTATTAGAATTTTAGACTTCTTGGTATCACTTTTAAATTCCAGACTTGAAGCTCAGACTAAGGATTTTTAGAGACCTTCTCTCCAAGAGCTGTCTGTGTGTGTGCAGCCATATTTCAGAAGGATCTGCTGCATGACTTGCCACCAGCATTCAACATCCATCTGTACTGACAGTGCCTTTCTTCCCGAAGATGATAGGGGTTTTTGGCTGATGTGTCGCTTTGCAGTGTAGCTGGGAATTACTGAGGCTGCCTGACACACAGCTAGATATGACCTCAGTGCTGCGTGCTGAGAACCTGGGTAAAACTTCTGAAAGGCTTTTTTTTTCACCCTCTAGCTGTACAACAGCACATTTCTCTTTGTGCTGGCAAGAAACCGTGCTTTGGCTCATCAAATAGCTGGCTTCTAGGAAAAAATTATGACTTGCCTTGCAGATGTAGGAAAGGGATGCTTAAGAGTAGGAATGAATACCTGGGAAGGAAAGCTGGGCTCTTGGATTGCTCTGCTCAGTGCCAGGGAGTTGACAGCAGAAGCTGAGCACTGTCAGTGTTAAACACAACAAACATTGCCAAAGTGTAATCGCCCCTCTGCAGGCATGTTTTTAGGCCCTGATTCATTAAAACACTGTGGAAAGTGATAATGTCCTTTGGAATAAGGAGGAGTTGTACATTTCATGAAGCATTCTGTTAAATTCAGGCAGTACTAGCTACTTTCCTTCCCCACCCCTTCTGAATGTTTAGCCATCTGTAATCCTTTGGGGAGGAGGGGGTCTGGGGATGGGCCCCAAAGCAAAAGATGCTGAATTTTCCTACTTCCCATAAATTACTGGTAAGGGAAGAACAAAATTAGCCCCACCTGCTGTTCTGTGTTCTAAGAATTCAGTTTTTGGAGTCAAAAATTGGAGGGGAAAACACAGATCTTCCAACTTTGTATGGATTTCTTGGTTAGACAAGGCTTATATTAGGAGGTAATGCAGCACGAGACCAGCCAGTGCAGGCAGAAGAAGCAGGTGACCTTCTGACCACTCACATCTTGGCCACATTGTCACTGTGTCTGAGGAGGGGGAATTGTAAGCCCGGGCCTATGTCTATGCAGGGATGGCTGCAGCTGGACTCCCACTTCTGCACTGGAGGACAGAGAAAGATTTTAGTTTGACATGACCTTGTAAGTAAAGACTTAATTATGGTATAATTACAGGACTTTAACTTTTCCTTGTGGGAAATCCGCACTTTTAAAGTTAGTGTAATGATGTTTACCACATAAATGCAATGATTTGCATAGGGGATTTTTTTTTTTCCTCAGCAGTCCTTTAACCAGTCGTAAATCCTACCAATAGGCAGGGAACTGCTGTGCTTTTCAGAGCTGCATGCACCCAATTCATGCTGCCTAATAATGGTGGGTTTGTGGGATTTGGAAATTCCAGGCTGGGTTTTGTTCTAAATATTAGACAGAAGCAACAGAGAAGGGGGAAGAAACTAACTTCAGAGTCTGATTTTAGTGAGGTAGCCACATGCAGCTCAGAATTCTAGAAACTCATTTTATATATATCCTCAAAATTTCTTCTGTAAACATTCTTTTCATGTGTGAGGAGGTGGTTTTCTGCCTCCTTGTCTTACCATAAAGTCATCTGGCAGGGTTCAGCTGTTCTGTTCAGGCATTTATAAACTTCTAAAGATGCTTTTCTGGCAAGGGAGAAGTAACCTTTTAGTCAGGTTCTGTAGATCAGAGATAAGCATGTTCATTCTTCAGTGAAGCTACTTTTTTTTTTTTAGGAACTGTCAGGCTAGTAAAGACTTGACTACCCTCTTTTTTTTTTCCTAACAACTGCTGTATCTCTCCTTTTCTTTCCAACTGTGTGCAGTCCCCAGAGATAATGCTCCCAACTCCATGTGTGCCCTACAAAGCTGGAGCACTTAGGCAGATGTGTTTGCAGAGATGATGAAAACAAATGGTTCTGTTTAATGGAATCAGTGTACTTAAATAATGTGCTTATGTACTTCACACTCCCGAATGCTGTTGGCACGTCCTGCTGATTCTCCTAGGGGTGGTGAAAAAAAAAAAGGCTGCTTTTACGTGCATGCTCTTTTCTGTAGACATAAAAGTGCAGCTGGCTGAGATTCATATTCAAGTCATTGCTGATGTCTTTACCTCTGAAAACAAAGCTGGATAACTTCAAAATAGTCTTTGCCACTTCTTCCCTCACTGCAGATAGTAAGGAAATGATCAAGATGTCATTTATGCAAACTTTGTTCTTAAAAATACAAAATATTAGTGGGCTTGCTTATCACAGGAGCCTGGAGTTCAGTGCTTGCTGGTGTTTACTTGGGCACTGGAATGGAGAACTCCTTTACTAGAGCAGATGAAAGTAAAATTGTTAAAACCCAATCTAACTTCTTATTTCATCAGCCCCAGTAGAAAGTCCTGGGTGACTTGGTCTAGGTGATCCTGCTCAGGCAGGGGGGTTGGACTAGATGATATTCTAGGTCCCTTCCAGCCCCTAGTATCTGTGATTCTGTGATAAAGCATTTCTGCTAGCCTGCTTGCCCTGACCCTGGCTCATGTAACCCAGCTCCTCAGTTTGTCCAGCAGCTGCCTCACTGCCTTTGAACACCAATCTGATAAATCCTGAAGGAGAAAAGGACTGTTTTTGCTACTAGGTGACTAAACACTGGCTTGAATCTCCTGCTCTAGGATTTATCTGGGGTGTTTTTCCCCCACCCTTTCTCCAGAGAGGGAAGATTATACAGTAGGAGAAGCTTGCTGGGAATCTTTGTGCTGGTGTGTATATTACAGTAAGTGACCAAATGCTTGAGCACAGACTCGGACAAGACAGGCCTAGGCACCCACAAGTCCCTTTTGTGCTAAGACAGTCCCATATCAAAATGTTGTATCTTTTGTTAGCTTAACTTAGCTGGAAAACCTTACCCTTGAAGAAGATAATGTATGATGAATTATTTGAAGAATGTATTCCACACTCTTGAACTACTTTCAGAGATACTTCCTATCCCAATATGACCTCTGGCTATGGTGCATGTGCCTTTGACCAATTCTAATAGTCATCTTTCAGTGTGAATTGTCCTTTTGCTGATGCTGTGAAATGAGCCAGATGCTTCCCTTCCTTTCTTCACCCTCTTAGTGCTTTTCCCAACTATGCACTGGCTGTGTGCTGATACTGGCAGACTTCAGCTTCCATTCCTCAACTTCTTTCCTTGATGGTTGCTGTTCCCCTTCAGATCTGACTGTGTGATGCCCCTTTCTGCAGTGATCTGAACTTTATGCATGTGCCACACTTGCCATGTGAGGAAAGCAGAGGAAGAATCGGATCAGGAGAGGTTTTGGCAAATCTGTAAGAAGGGTAATTGGATTTCTTTCTGCTCTACCTGCTTCACCTGAGCCTCTTGGATAACACCTCCATGGGTCTTAAACTGTGAAATAGTGTCAGGTTGAGGTGTTTAACAGTGCTGGTACAGTTCTGGCTGTGATGGCATAAGTATGTTCTTTCCCTTGTTTCCTGAAAACATTTTTCTGCTGAGAATTGCTTTTGGGCTTTTTACTGTAGGACTGGCATTGCTAAGACCTGCTGCTACCTAGAGTGATGAAGCATAAGGAAAGTTGTTATTATAAGAGGCTTTTTCCACGTTGATGTCCACTGAGAAGAGCAAACCTGCAGTTAGTGTAACATTTCATCTGGCTTGGATGTAGTTACTTGTTGCTCTCCCGTGGTTGGTTTGCACTCTGTAGTGGGCAGCTGGCTTTTCTAACCTGCTTGCTGAGGTAAAAAAACCAGCTGATGTTGTTCTGCCTCAGAGAATAATTGCTTGGGCCAGTAGGTGCTGTGGGGAAAAAAATGCAACAATACTGAGCTTACCCTGTTGCTTTGCTCATTATCAACCAGCCTCCAAAAGCAAGGCTAGAGGTACAAGTAATTGTTTATGGTGTTTGTAGTTGTTCGAATTGTCAGGCACAAACTCATTTCTACAAATCACATTCCTGCTTAAGCTCATTTTATGATGCTTGAAAAAAAAAAAACCAAAAAAACCCTGCAAAACCAACCTGATCTTCAAAGAAATATTCTGTGTCTTCCTTACAGACACTTTTGCCTTTTCAAAAGACTTTTATTGTCCCTTTTTTTTTTAACGAATGAATGAAGGTTAGGAAAGCATTCTCTGAACCATTTCAGCAAAGTGAAATTGTTTTAACCTCAATTCAGTAAAGCTTTTGAGTACTCTCATTACCTGAGCTATAATGAATGTTAACAGCATTAAGAATGTTGTTTTTGATCTGGAATAACAGGAGTGAAGCTGCAAACAAACATCTGTCCGTGCCAATCCTTTGGAAACCAAACTGTGTACACATTGAATGAGTGTTTGGGGGGGGTATTACACCCACACCATTTTTCTCTGTTGCTCTGGAACCTGGAAATCAAACAAAACAGCCAATATATGAAGTTACCTAAAATCTGAGAGAATCTAGGAAGGTGTAAGACAACACAAAACAAATGCTGATAAACTTCTGCAAGTCAGGATTTCTGCTGGAAGAAGCAGCAGTTTTAGGGCAGTGATGGAAGGTGCTATTATTGTGCTTGTTCTAAACAGCCACTAAATGACAAGGTTTGGATATTGATGAATGAGCCTCTGCTTGCAGTGGAATGACTCTGGTTTTGAGTGCTCTTTCATCAGCAGCTGCTCAAAACATGCTGTTTATAGATCTCTCTTAGTGCAGAGCCCAGCCGTTAGCAGAAAGCAGCACAGGAACAGAAGGGGGAAAAAAGGTAATTCTTTTTGTTCCTGAAACCTTGGAAAACAAAGGTGGACTCTAAAGTGGTGGATGCAGGACTTTTCAGAGGGGCAACCCTCTCCAGTGCTCTAGCTGCCCATGCCTGGGTTGCAGTGATGTGGAGGAGCTCAGAGGCAGCCGCAGTGTGTGGCACCCAGCCGGCTGGAGCTGCTCGCTGCTGCTTTATGGGGCTCTTCATCATCTTTATAGTTCTGACAGACACTTCTGTGGCAGCATTCTTAATTTAACTGATGAGATGATCTTGTTTTCATCTTTTTAGTGATGCTCTTTTAAAGTTGAGCAGTTTCATTCCTTTGAGCTGGCTCTACCTTGGGGTATAGCTCATTTCATTAGATTTATGCTCTGCATGGTGGATTTTATCACATACTTCCTGAGAATAATCCTTGCTGCCAACTTTAAGTTCTGCACAGTGTAACACGGCAGACCAAGGCTTCATTCTCAGTCTTGCCCATTTCCAGGAAGTGGGTAAAAAAGTGATTTGACAGTGACCTTCCAGGAGCTCTACACTTACCTCCTGCCACAGGCTCAGTGTGAGCTGTTGGGTTTAGAATCCTAGATTTCTTAGGGTTGGAAGGAACCTTAAAGATCATCCAATTGCACCCCTCCCTGCCATGGACAGGGATGCCTCCTGCTAGGTCAAGTTGTTCAGAGCCCCATCCAGCCTGGCTTTAAAAAACTTATAAGGATGGGGCTCCCACCACCTCTCTGGGCAACCTGTACCAGTCTCTCTCCACCCTCATGGTGAAGAAATTCTTCTTAATATCTAATCTGAATCAATCCATTTCTAGTTTTAATCCATTATCTCTAATCCTGTCACTACCCAGCAGGCTAAAGAGTCCCTCCCCAGCTTTCTTGTAGCCCCCTTAAGATACTGGAAGGCCACAGTAAGGTCTCCCCTGCCCTCCCCTTTGTCCTGTGGGGATCTCTGTTCCTGTTTCCTTGTTCAGTGCTGCTTCAGATGTAAGATTTTGAGGACAGGGACTTTATTCTTGTGTGGCAAATTGTGTGTCTGGGTGGCTGTAGTGATAATGGCACAGCATTTTTTACTTTCTCTGGGAAAGATGGTTCAGCTTTGGTGTCATGTTCAATGGCTTTCTTTGCCACTTGGTGGAAAAATATCTCTTGTTCCATAGGTCACTTTGGACTCTGGAGGAGTTAAGAGTTTGAAGGGATTTATTTGACCATGTACAGTAGTATTTCTCTTACTATTCTGTGGAAAAGTGTTGTTAACAGTGTGTAATAGGATGCACTGCTGTTATTTTTAATGTGGCCATTAAGTTAGTTTTTCTTCGGTCTTACTCAAGTGGGATTTCAAGGTACCATGCCTGGAGTGTCTCAGTGAATGTGCCAGCCACCTACAGTGATGTGATCTTGCTGATTTTCATTATGGTTCTGACTGAGAAGCTTACTTGTCATGCCCAAGTCTTGTGTAAAAATGCAAGTCATTTCCAAGTACTTGCCTGGTTTCCCTTTGATAACCTCCAAATTTTGTCAGCAGTGTCCTCCAGGAGGAGTCCTGGCTGCATTCCTGTGTGGCCTGCCCTAGGTTAGGTGATCCTGCTCTTGCAAAGGGGTTGGACTCGATCTCCAGAGGTCCCTTCCCACCCTTACCATTCATGAGTCCTTCCAGCCATTGATGGCACCTGTGTCTTGTACTGGAATAAATGGTGAATATTCAGTCCTTCTTCTTTGTTCTCCCAGCTGCTGGCAGGTTCTGTAGAGCTGTCTTATCTCCCTTCCATCATCTCTTTTCAGGGCTGGGCAGTCTACCTTTCCTGGCTGCAGTACCATCTGCCTCAGGGCTGGCCACTTGTTCCCATCTCTGCCCTTCTGCTGGTAAAGCAGCTGTGGGTGGGACAGGCTGGGAACTTCAGCCCTGTGCATTTTGGTGCACTGACTTAACCATTTGTTGCCACCAAAAATGCCCAGCCTACCACCTTCCCCACATCCCCAGATCTTCCCTGATGCTCCCACCACTCTTTGCAGTGATCTGGTGTGAGTTTGGCTGAATGAGCTTGCAGAGTCACCAAAAACCAATCCAACCATGAGGAGTTTAAGACCACCTTGCTGGGCAAGGGTATTGATTGAGGTGGTAGAACAATCCAGCAAAGCTACAAAGTGCAGCAGGGAGATGAGAGGATGGGAACTGTAGGACCTCTTTGTGTTGGCATCGTGTGGTTGGCTCCAACTGACCACACTGTGCAGTGACAGTTCTCATCTGGCCAGTTTAGTCCAGGCTCCTTGTGACTCCAAGCAAATGCTTGTTCTGGTAAGAGGTGGGGATGAAGAAGACAGCAAGAACAGCAGCTACTTGTGTTCCAGTGGTTTTCCAAATGCTATTACTACAGGTAAAACTGTAAAATGTGAGCTTGGAAGAGTCTGTTCTTGGGAGGTCATCTGTGATACTTGCACCTGGTACAGATAGTGTGGAGAACATGAATTCCTGTCGTTCTCCTTGCCAGGTGATACAGGATTCCAACGCAGGGCCACCAAGATGATTAGGGGAGTGGAGCATCTCCCTTATGAAGACAGGCTGAGAGAGCTGGGGCTC
>WYEA01010453.1:5316-23249 GCA_033558465.1 Alcedo atthis
CACATGAAGTTCATTTTCATGAAGAACAAAATTACTATTCAGTTTCATAAAACTAAATGCTAGTACTTTCTAAATAAATTTGCATTTCCATTAATTTTTCATTAAGAACTATGCTGAAGATCTCCTGTAATTAAAACAAAACAAAACAAAAACAATCATGTCAAATCTAACCTTCAAACAATATTTTCCTGCACTGTTTGGATCCATTTCTGCCAGGTAAGACAGCAGAAGGAGTCCTAAAAGCTCCATATTATTAACAAAAAGTTTACTTAGCAAAGGTAGCAACAAAGGGGGTCTAAGACAGGCAGCCAAGACAGGCTGTTGTAACATGGCTCAGAGTTGTTTGAGCTGTGCTTGAACACAATGCAGAGATCTGGAGGATGGAAATATTTTTAAGCCATTCTAGTCCACCCAGTCATTTGGCTGACTGGCCAGTGTCACAAAAGCATGACCACCTGCCTCCCCAGTCTGTGGGATTTAGTATACTGGGACTACTCTGTCCTCCTTTCACAAAAGGTTTTATATAGACGCTGCCAGACATTAATTACAGTAATTTGTTGTTAGCCTTGTTTCCTAAGGAAATAAAGCTCCTACACTTTAATTGTCTGTTGGGATGAACATCTGTCCCCCTTAACAACTTCTGAGCTCACGGGTAATGTCAAACACAATTGAAAGAACTAAAAAATATCACAGATGTTGCATTCTTACAGATTCCATTAATACTGGATAAAGGAAAGAGGAAGAATATCTGTAGTTCACTGAGGGAGAAAGGTAAAATTCTGCCATAACCTTCAGCACAGCAGAAGCTGGTTCTTCCAAAGAACATGCCATCTTTTTCCTAGTAGAGATGAAATAAAAGGGATGGGGGTGAGCAGGGTAATTGAAGTGGTAGTATACAGAAAATGAGACCTGAGCCTGCAGAAAGACTGACTCAAAGTTCTGTCATGTTTCTTATATTTTTGCATAATAACATAGCTCTCAAATACGATCTAGCCATCAAATAAATG
Source organism: Alcedo atthis (assembly GCA_033558465.1). Classification (NCBI taxonomy): domain Eukaryota; kingdom Metazoa; phylum Chordata; class Aves; order Coraciiformes; family Alcedinidae; genus Alcedo; species Alcedo atthis. The sequence goes on from WYEA01010453.1 coordinate 6,324, forward strand.
ATTAAACTTCATTCAGTTAGTTCCTTTGTATTATAGCCACGCTACTCAAGAAAGGTCTACTAAATACACCAGTAGTTCACACACATGGATCATACAAGAAGTTCTTTACTAATTTTCTATGAAACTGATCACAGGTTTATTATAAACCATCAGGTTTGTAATAGTTTTCTAGGGATCACAGGGTAACTAACAAGACCAACACTTTATTGCTTAACAGAGGCTCTAAATGCATTTCTCTTGGACTATTTCCTTAGATATTCATGTTTCTTTCATTAAATGAGGACTATACCCAAGGTTATTATTCTCTGGCTTCATAACAAACATTAAGAATTTATTTCAACAATTACTCTGTGTTATTCAAATTAAGCTCTTTAATAAGTATGGTTTCCTGAGGACTGGTTTATATTGATCAGTGCTACAAAAATTCTCTGTGACATTTAAAAGGAAAGTATGCAGTTTAAATATTACACATTTCTGTTTATCGCACCACGAGTGTTACTAAAGATCCCTATATGCATAATATTCTTTGTTCAATATGTCTGCTTGACATATTAGTTTGGAGTCTTTGCTGAAGTTGTGAAGATAATGCTGTGGAAGAGAGAGCAAAGCTAACAAAATCTTTACCAAGAGTAAAAAGGACAGCATAAACCACACAACTGAGTAAATATATAAAGAACAAGAATTTAATTTGGTATGCAATGTTTTCCTAGGAGAATCTTTATTTTCAATGCTACACATGTGAAAATAAGAATGAATAAATGGCTCATTATCTACATGTATAAAAATATAAACATCCTATCAAACATCTGCAGTCACCCTTCATGATATGCATCACTGAAAAGACTTATGCCTTATGTTCTAATTAAAAGAAAGACTGCCTTTTTTTTTTCTGTTTTGGTTTTTTTTGTTGATTTTTTTAATAGCACTTGTAAATGCTACTGCATTCATCCGTATGTACATGACCTGTGAACCACAGCTACAAAATGCACACAGGACTCCAGAACTGTGCCTTTAGTTTTTTGTCTTTCTGCATGTCAACAGGTTAGCAGAGTCATTGTTTATCCATTCTTTGAGCTCTCAATAGAAGACACCACCAAAACTCAGTGAGTTTGCCTTAGGCATTTTAGCTTTTGAAAACATTTACTGAAATTATTGAGTAACGTAAAATACCTTCTGTGGCAAACCATCAGATGACTATTACATTTATGGCACCATCATTTTAAGTCTAAATGTAATGAGTTATCAATAAATGAAGGACAAAATTTCTAATACTTCAAGCATCTTAGAGTTTTAGCACAAACACAAAATTAAAAAATCACCAGTTTATGGTTTTATTACATCAATTTTTACTTAAAATATGAGAATTTCTGAGTCATCTGCCAGCCAATGGATAGGGAGTCATTGATCAAAATGCAGGCAATCTTTGTTTTAGAGATGCATTCAGCCACCTGGAAGTTTAGTTATGAAATACATTCAAGCAAATACGTAATTGAACTCAGTTATACAAGCTGATAATATTCAGTTATTCCATAGAAACAGGTGTAGGAACCCTGTAAAACATTACCATATTATGTACACAGTGTAATATGTAAATGTTCAGCTAGATATATTATGAAATTCTGTAGCACTAAAATGATTAAAAAACTAAATGATTAGTGTAAAATGTTTATATATTGTATATATATGTACACAAAATCACACGTTCCATTTAAAACTGCCCCTATTCATAGCTCCTACATGGATTTAGCAAGCTACCAGATTCTTAAAAAAAGAAAGCTATCTAGAGTGAATTTGAACACTTTACTGAAAACTGATTTTATACAAAATCTTAAAAAACATACTTCAGATTTACTTAACAGAACTAGAAAAAGACAGTCATTATTCTCAAGAATGGCATTGTAAAGACCTAGTAGCTGTGATCAAAGTCCCTTCACTTGTGGTATAAATAAGCACAAAGAAATAATCTCAGAGTAAGGCATAGGACAAATAGGTTTCATTCTGTCTTCAGTTGTATTGGCCTCTCACTCTTATCTTATTGCTTGTCTAATTTGGCAGGTATACATTTCTGTCCTTTTAAAAATACTCCATTATACAACTATCTACAACTGGACAATACCTAGCCCTTTCATATGCACATCTTCAATTTAATCACATTAATGAACAATCTTGCCAATATATATATAAAAGAAAAAACAAATCATGGTGATGCAAATTATTTTCAGTTTAATGTGGTTGTGCATGCACTTAATGAAAGACCAAGTGGTGAACACAGAGACTGAGCACTGAAACTCAATACATATGTAGCTATAGGTCTGAACGTTTTAAAAACGAACTACTGTGAAAATCTTTGGTTAGAATATAAGTGCTAGCAGTATATCTAAATTTGGAGTTAAAACAATTTATTATTGAAGACTTTTTAAAATGTAACTTCAAGCTTTAAATATGTACCATTGATTTCTTCAACACTCCAGATACGTTTAGGATATTTTTTCTGTGAAGGTCTGAACAAATAGAGGGGTTTAAATCAAGTTCAGGTTTTAAAGTAAAGTGGATGTTTTACCCCATCATTCATGAATGAATTAGAAAGATCTGCTCTTCTTCTACACTCTAGAAATTCAGCATAGAAAGTGTTGCTCAGATCACCTGTTCCAAAGCAAGCTATGGCTGCCACCTCTGGGAAAGAACGACTGTTAAGATAGCACAAATCAAATACAGCTTAGAAGGGGTCATTTCCCCTGAAGAAATTTGGCAACATTCTTGTTTTTGTAAGAATGGTGTTTAATCCTTTCTAAGAAACACTAAGTTTGTCTAGGAAGAGGTACTTAACTCTCAGCAGTGTCATTGTCCTGGTAGCACAAAGAAATCTGCCATAAAAAGTAAGAAACTGGTTCTTAAAAACAGTGGTTTTGGCATAAAAGCTGTGGCTTAAAAATGTTATAGCGTTAATATGACAAAACTTAAAGTAACAAGCAGGGTGCTCTTGAATACACTTATAATGTATAATGCATTAATTCAACATTCATTATTTCAGCTTCCCAGGAAGCAGACCCTACCTTCACTCTGGCAAGCCTGACTTCATCTCACCCCCAACATTTGGAGGGTGCTTGAGGAAATATGCTTTGAGATTTCTATGCATATTATATACATTAACTTCAAGAGAATTATAAGGACTTCACACCACCCATGAAATTTCAGATTCACAAGCACTTTAATTTTTCAGAGTCATCATTTTACCTCTCAAGGGAATAAACCCATGTCTCTGAGGACACTTCATAGTTCAGAAGGTGGCTTGTCCAGCGAACCTGTCCTTTCACATCAGCCTTATATGCCTGCTGTGCAGGCCCTTGTCCAGTTTAACAGCTTGGAGAGGGGAGTTCAGAGACAGGGAGCAGAGGGGAAACAAAAGCAGCCAGTCATGAAGGGCCATGTGTACACCTTCTGCAAAATTACTCATGTCTACAGATGAAGTACAAGCCAGAGTGCCAACCTGTCACAGTTCAGCATCATTTCTATGTAACAGTCCTTCACAGACTGACCTCACTTTGAGGGGGCTGGGGGTTAAAACAAACCTTTATGGGGCTGCCCAACAAGGTGTATGGGGATGAGAGAAGAGTTATTTGTCATGCCATCATTAAAAGAAGTTGCTGAAAAGCAACAAAAGTTCCTCAGCTCCTAAATAGGTGTTTTTTAAAGCACTCCACCCTGTCAGAGCTGACCCTCAGCTCCTGTGCGTAGAGAGGGGTGGGGCTGGGTTCACACACACACATTCTTGGGACAAGTATTTGTCCGCTCCAGCTACCTCTCCCCTTCTTCACTACTGACACAGCTACTAGGAGGCATGTGGAGGGAGGATGATGGTGCAAGCCTGGATACAGTGGCTGAGCAGGGACACGGCGGCCAAGCAGGGAAATGGTGGCCGAGGCACAACGCGGTGTCCTCCCGTCCCCAGGGCTATCAGAAGGTGCGTGCTGGAGGAGAGGGGGATGCACTGGGGCTGACGCGCCTTGTACATGGAGGCAGGCACCGGGGTGAGGAAAGCTCACCGGGACACAGCCCCTCTGCACATCCTCCTTCCTCTGGGTTGGGAGGGGACCGTGGGTATGAGGGTGTGCAGGGGCCGCCACCTTATCCCCATGCCATGGGCTGGGCAGACGCTCAGTCCCGGCAGAAGACGTATTCGGTGTAGCTGGTCCAGATCTTGTCATCAGCAGGACCGCCCTGCTCAGGGGCAAAGGCGCAGGTGCCGGTGGAAGAGCAGGCGGCCATGCGGAAGCCGGCCTCGGAGAGCCGGTCAAAAGCTTGCTCGAGGAAGTTGAACTTGAGGTAGTAGCGGGCCGTGTAACGTTCAGGAGGACGGTCGGGGTCACGACTCTCATTCAGCGTCTCCCCGAAGACCTCCTTGGCCAGCGCTGTCTTGCCGCAGACAGTGATGCGGGCCACTCGTCGGAATTTGGCGTCGGCCTGAGCTTCCCGCCCGATGGTGTAAGAACCCCGGTAGCCGATGGTGATGTAGCCCGAGCGTCTCCCGCCCGCCCCGTCCAGCGACTGCGAGGGCGTGAGCAGCGGCCCGCCTGAGGGACTACGGCTGGCGGTAGGAGACGGAGCGGACGCCGCGGCTCCGCCGCCGCCTCCTCCTTCCAGCGGCTCGGCCTCCAGGTAGCCGAGAAGCGGGGGCGGCGGCTCATCGGTGCAGACCGAGCCGTCGCGGTGCAGTAGGGCCGGGCGGGCGGCGGCGGCTGCCCGAGCCTGAGCCAGGCGGCGAGCCAGGTCGGGCAGCTGGAAGTACTCGGCTTCCCGCTGGAGGCGGCTGCGCTCGGGGAAATGCTCGGGCAGCACCAGTTGCAGGTCCCGCAGGTAGTCCAGGATGTAGCGGAAGAGAAAACCGTCGCGGTCGAGGAAGAAGCGACCCTTGCTGTCCCGGGGCAGTTCGCTGGGCTGCTGCTGCGAGAACATGCGCCAAAGCAGCGAGTCGCGCACGGAGACCACGGTGCAGCGCCGCGTCACGTACACCTGCCCGCCCACGTTCAGCTCCACGATCTCCGGGAAGGACGACCAGGCTCCTGCCGCCGCTGCCACCCCGCTCCCCGCAGCCACGCTCCCCGCCGCCGGCGAGACGCCGCCGCCGTTGGGCAGCCCGCGGGCGCTGTCCGCCAGGGCCATACCGAAGGGAGCCCTCCGCCGGCGGGGAGCCGCCGCCTTCCGTCCTCCTCCTTTTCCTCCTTCTCTGGCCGCTTGGACTCCGGCGGTGCCGCCGCCGCCTGCGGGGGAGCGCGGAGTCCTCCGCCGCCGCCTGCCGGAGCCTCCCGCCCCGTCTGTTTTAGGAGCCGCGCGGCCGCTGCCGCTCCGCTCCCCGCTGCTGCTCCGCTGACCGCTGTCGACCAGGCGGCTCCGTCGAGCTGCGAACAGAGAGCCCGAGCGGCGGCGGCGGGGCCGTGTTTATGTAGAGCGGCCGCTCCTCGCGGGAGGCGTGGGAGGCTGGCGGGAGGCAGAGCCGAGCGCACGGGGAGGGGAAGGGGACGGCCTTGCACTGACGCAGGGTCCCCCGTGGTTGTCTCTTCCCCCCCCAACCCCCAATCGGTTCTCCTTCCCCGGCTGCGGCGGGGACCCTCTCCCCGCCCGGTATGCGTCCGCCAGGAACGAGCACCGCTTCGTGCGGCTGGCGGGGTTAAAACCTTCGGGGGGCTGTGGGAGCGCTCCGGCAGCTCTCACCCCGGCAGCCCTCACCCCGGCACCCCTTCGGGCTTCGGCTCGCTCCTTGGCACCTTTGAGAGTTCCCTTCCTTCGCAGGCAAGACATGCTTCTCCCTCCGACACGAGGTGCGAGAGCAGGTTAGTGGTGAGGCGCTACTGCCCCGCCGAAGGAGCTGTGCTGTGCCCCTGCTAATCTTTCTAAGGCTTGTCCACATCCTCCTAAGTGAGACCCCTGACGAGGTACCCGCGTTACCTCGCTCCTGTCGCCTTCACCGGGGAAAACGCGAGCGTGCATTGCTGCCCGCACTCTCCTCACACGGCTTCGTTGCCTGTTCCTGGGCTTTCAAAACGGGCTTTCAAAACGCTATTACTACGCAGGTTTTTAACACCCTTAAGGACCTCGTGAAAATCTCCGTTATCCCTAGGGGGTGACGGCGGGAGCCGGCGGGGAGCACCGAGAGCACCGTGCCGGGGTTCTTCGCCGCCGGGACTCGGCTCCCGCAGGGCGGGGGAAGGCGCTGGCGGCGACGGGGACCCTCCAGCTGCCTGTCGAGCGGCACTTCACCCTGAGATCCTGTGTGTCTGCGTGCGTATGTGTGTACTTGGGTGCATTTACAGCTCAGATCTCATGGATTCATTAGATACATCGGGATCTGCGTGAAACGTAAGCACCTATTTAACATGCGTTGGCAGCAAGCATTTCAATTATGGTTTAGGCTTTTGCTCGAATTTCATGTACATTTCTGTGTCTTTTTGCAAGAAGCAGTAAATCGCTGCTGCCTTGAGGTAGTCAGCTGCCCTCCTCTGCTTTCTTCCTCAAAAGAAGTGCTGAAAGGACAAGAAGGTCTGAGAAGTATGAAGGCAATGGTCAATGCCTTTATTTTTGTAGGGGTGAAAGAAGTTGATCTACTCTGCTGCAAATGTCCCAATTCAGTGGTCCATGAAATAGAACTCAGAAGTTGCAGAGGCAGGAGGTAAGAAGTCCTTAAAAAATGAGAAACAGGAGAGGAAGGATTGGCAAGTTAATTCTCAGGAAGCAAGTTAAGTTTGCAGAAGAGAAGAGGAAGAAAATGAAGAAGAGGAAGAAGAGGGGGAATTGAGAAACAGTGTTGAAAATCAAACATGACAAAGAAGAATGTGTCAAGGAAGAGCTGGCAGGGCCAAAACTGTGGTCTAAGCATGAAGATAAGGGTTTGGGACACTGGACACATGGAAATGAGAGGAGTTTAATCTGAACAAGACTACAAGTAGAGTAGCAAAGGTGTGCAACATTAATTTTTCCATGTGGGAAAGCCATCTGCCAGGACTTTGACCACCAAGTGCTTTCATATGTGGGAGCAAAATGGCAAAGTAGGTTAATATGATGTTTTGCTGACTTTTGGTAACAAGCAGCTTGTTTTTTTGTTGTTTGTTTTGTTTTGTTTTGTTTTGTTTTGAGGAGAGTTGGAGAGAAGCTAAAACAGTTCTGAAAGATCAGGGGGAAATAAAATTAGCCATAACAAAGATGCATTGCTACCTATTTCATCATCTATAAAAAAAAAAGGGAAAATAACATGACTTACCTGCTAGCAGATAGGGAATCTTTGTTTTCTTCCCTTATACTGTTTTAGGGTCAATTTGCTGTATTAAAAGCACATGAAAGTTTCATATGGTGGTTTGCTGGTGACATTTTCCTGGAGTTACTTTTACCTCTCCATCTCTTCATGTGGCACCTCCACATCAGGCTGCTCCCGACCATACTTAGCAAGGAGCCACATCAAGAGCCTCCTACAGATTCGTATTTTAAACTCTGCTTCTCTAATGTGGGCTCTTTATCGAGAGCACTGTGATTAAATTGTGCACCCAGAAGATGAGATCATATAATGCTCGTGCGGGTGCTTATTCATAGCAGAATTTGCAGTGGAAGAATTTGAAACTACCAGCAGGTGAGCCTTACAAATGTTCCCATATTAAAAACAAAACAAAACAAAAGGGATGCTTAATTCTTCTGTTAATGAAACAATTTCTGTGCCATTAGGTGAGTGTTAATGTGGGTTAAGAAAAACAGCTCTAACATATTTATTGTTAAAAAATTGGGCTTTTTATTTGCCTTGAGCTTTGTCAGATTTGAGACCAGATGTCGTAAGACCTGAGCTTAATGGATCTCCAGCTCATGTTTGCAGAAGCTCCACAGAGAAGTAAGTTATGCTGCTCCTTCAGACATTGTTTCTCTGGAGGTTTACACCTACCTATCGTCTAATGGGAGGCTGGATGTCAAGGACCCACCATGCTCCTGTGCAGCATCATAGAATGTCCAGAGCCTTGCACATTATAGGGACACACACCTAAAGCTGTAACATGCAGCTTAGCTGAGCCACTGTCCCAGTCTTTCACACCACTCCATCCCAATGCAGTGTTCTATGTGCCAGTGTGCAAGCTGGCCCCTGACTCCCCTGCAAAAAGGGAACAAGGAGCCTTCTCATAGGAAGATACTGTTCTACAGCCTGTTCAATGCTTCTGAGCAAAGACTCATCTTTCAGGGTTTGTCTCAGAGATAGCAGTCATTTGCTAAGCTTAAAAACATTCCCAGTGCTGAAAAATCTGTTTTGAAGCAACCTCTCTTCAGATGAATTATCCTCTCTGGGCATCCCACTGCTGCTTTATTCAAGCAAGGATATTTTTTACTGTCTGCAAGGCTCTGGTTATTTTAACTCATTTCTTATTATCTTTTCACAAATTATTCAACTAGTTCCTTCTTCTTTTTTTCTTCTTCTTTTTTTTTTTTTTTTTTTTTTAATTTGGCTGTTTGTCTCCAGTGAGGAGAACTTTCCTTTGTCTAGGATTATTGCAGTGAGTAAATAAATCATCAATTTTTACTCCTGTCAGTCACCAGGTTGCGTAAACACAGTCATAATCTCAGTGGTTTATTCTTATTTTGTGTGGGACACAGTGAAATATTAGTACATTTAGCACCCAAGTCTGCCACAGAATACCTTGTAAGCCAAACATTCCTAGTAAAGGGCATTAAATATTAAATATGGTCTAATGGACAGGCTAGTCCAGGACAGGATAGCCTATCCAGACAGTAATGTGTAGTTGAATTTCTTTGACTGTGCAGTACCATGACATTTCTAAGCAATAGTTTCTTCAGATAAGACAGTCACATCTCAGTGTTTACTATTAGCTGCCTGCTAGAGCTAGCTACATGTTGGGCACATGCTGTCTTCATCTGATGGGTTCCAACATCTTTAAATATTTTGAGAAGTTTACACTGATTTAGGGGTGTTTAGTTTGGAGATTGTTGGTTGTTTTTTTTTGGCGGGGGGAGGAGGCTCTTTTGTTTTGTCAGTGTTAAGAAAGATGTTTCCATCATGGTGGGGCTAAGAATGACTCTCTATTTTGTATTTTGGGGAGCACACCCACGAGTGGTCCAGGTTTATTCAGGGAGAACGATTGCCTTCACAAACTGTAGAGGAAGGGTAACACCTAGTGGGAGTAAACAGACACTGCAATTAAGAAATGCAAAGAGCTCCAGCACCCAAGATAAAGAATAAAAACTATACTTTTCGATCACAAAAAGTAGACATAAACTATTATATTACTATATTCAACTTCTTCATCAGAAACTTCACAAATCAAGAGCACATTTTATCCCTGTTCTGAATTAAAAGTGGTGCTTAGCATTTTAATTTTTTTTGTTTATATGGAGTGAAAAGTTATAATGTTGCTTAGAAATTACTAATTAGATATGACTGAACTGTTTTATTTTTTAACACTGAATTCAGTGAAATAGTTATCCTTCTACATAAAACCAACAAAAGGAGTTAGTGATCTAAACTGAGCCAGAAGCTCAAATGTGCTCATTTAAGCTTCACGATCTTGCTTACAGGATGCAAGGAAGGTTGTGGTTAGTCACACAGCAGATTTTATTGTGCAAGAGTCAGGAACTCCTCACATTTGTGGGATTTATATGTTCTATAAAATATGTGGTTGTGTAGTTTTGACTTCGACAGTCAATGGATGGTTTATTAGATTAAACCTTTCCCATTTCTGAATCATTGCTCAGGTTGAAATGATCAGGCTCAGCGTCACACTCAGGTGATACCAAATAGTGATGCCAAAAACTTGAATTGTACATTTTTTTCCACCCAAAGACAGAAGAAATCAACTCCTTCTGAAGAGAATGACTGCTCTCTACAAACTTGGGTCTCATACTGTATTAATTCATAGATTTCCATATTTCATATGAAATGGAATTAATGTTTTCTGTGAAGTTTTATCTGATAATACATGTTCATTGAGATTATTTTGCCTCTGTGTTTGCATATACAGTTAAGTTTAGCTGGAACTGTATGTTCTAGGAAGTCCAGCTGCTAAGGAAATACCCATGTTCAAGCATGAAAGATACTGAATCATAGAATAATTCAGATTGGAAGGGACCTCAGGAGGGCATAAAGTGCTCAAGCACTTTCCTCCTGCCATTGTGATACATTGCTCTGAACAATTTTGTGAGGACAGTGCTTTCCAGAGCCCGGGGGAGGGATGAAGGGAGGGAGGGAGTGGGGGAGGGAGGGGAGGAAGGAGGGAGCACAGCCATTAGTTGTGTGCTCCATGTCCTTGGCCAATGCAGAGCTACAGAGTGTGTCTGAGAAACAATCAAGTGAGCAATTAGTGAAGTTCATAGCTGTATTAATTTCCTTCAAGTGCGTTTGCAAAAATTGGAAGACACAAGGTACCTCAATGTCATGGTGATGTGCAGGTTGTTTCTGCCTCAGTAAAGAAAAGCATTGAAGGGGACACCTTCCACACGTGTCTTGAGTGTCACTGAATTTGGAGGACACGAGAAAAGAGGCTGTGCACCTGATGCCAGATGTGGAAGCACTCCCAGCTGCTTCTTTTCAGGTGTTAACTAGGAAAATGTGATGCTTGATTTCCTGATTCCCTGATTTGGTCAATTATCAGGAAGTTACAGCCCTGTCCTATACCCCAAAAAAAAAGCAAAGGACAGCTGCATTATTTTATAATATGTAGTGGTGTGCTGTTTTACATGCACAACATGTGAGATTCTTCTCCTCTGCTAAATTACTCATGATCCCTATGGAGCAGATTTAAATCAGTCTTCTTTTTGTGAGCCCTGACTCTCTGAAATTAATCTTCCGTATCTCTGTGAAACGTTTCATTCACATCTTCAAATCTTCCCTTGGCATTTTTCTCATCTCTGAATAAATAGAATTCTGACCTAGCTTCTACCACAGAAATGACAGAAAAAAACAGACTTTTGCAAAAGTGAGTGAAAACTATATCATTCTTCTACATTAACCATCAGTGTGGATCAACAACCTTATGCCATCACCTGGAATTTGACAGAAAAAGAGCTTCTCCTATAGAGAAAATGCAACTCATTATCTAGCTAATTAGGATGTCAGAACCAACCTCTACTACCAGTTCTCATCTGCTTGCCTTCCTGTCAGGTTGTTCAGGCTTCGAAATAGGTTTTAGTGGGGGAAAAGCACTTTTTTTTTGAAGGGACTTATAATCAAAAGATAAGAACATTGGTTTTCAGAGGAGCAAGTTAAGTATTGTCTCTAAGTCTATGCCTCTAAGAAGCTAATCACAAAGGTGGTATCATTCCTGGTCAGAAGGTCTCTCTGACAGAAAATGCTTTTTAATGAAATTTTCAAACTTCACAGGTTTTTCTTATACCCTTTTCTTAAAAAAAAAAAAAAAAAAAAAAAAAGTGTCTTAACAATGAATTAAAAATTTATTGATACAGTTATTTTCAAGAGAGTGACTCTTCAAAAGTAAAATAGATAATGATAATGACACTGGTAATTGTTTTTCAAATGTGTGTATTTGCCCTAGCTGTCATTACTGGATGGATGCTACTCACTAATCCTTTTCAAAATCATACCTGTGGTCATTGAACAGTAATTAATGTGTTTATTTTTGCTTTCTGCCACTATGTACCAATGCAAGCTGTGCTTAACCAATATGAACTCATTAATTTAGATTAAAATAAATTGAACGCAATCATCAATTTTGACAGACTCAGGAATTGAATGTTCTGCTTTGTTCTCTTTGAATCTTTTTCTGTTGCAATAAATTTAAGATTCCCGCTGTGTTTAATAGAAGAAATATCACAGTCCTTACCAGGGATGCTTATAGCATCTGTAAAAGTGCAAACAGGGTAAAAGTCATTAAGTGCAAGACCACAGCAGGCACTCTATTACAGATATTAGCAACTAAGTTCTTTACTATCTTATCTACCTTTCTTGACTATCCAAGAAAACCATGTTTGCACTAGTTATTTTCTCTACTGATACCTAAGCTTGTATCCTCGATGGCAAAACTGAGTGTATTGTTGTCAAACTGTGTGTTTCACAGCCCAAGTAAACTAACAAGTGATATTAAACTGTCAAGGCATGAACAGATTCATAATGTTTGTATAGTGTTTCACACTCCCCTGCTTGCTTATATCCCCTCAGGGTATCCCTCATGAGTCTCATTAGTCATCTCATTAGAGACTCAGCATTCACCTTCCCACCTGGAAGATGAAAACCAATTTACATGCACACAGAGAGATTCTAAAACTTGGTTCTTCTTTGGCCTCAGAGCACAGACCCCTACACGGAGGGTGCAGCTCCACAAGCTCTTAGCTGCTCCAGGCAGCCTGGAAAATATCCATTCTGTCAGGAGCTTGCCAAAGTACATGTCACTAATGGCTATAAGGAGGGTTCATGCCAGTGTGGACATCTGTGAGTGAAGGCTATGATTAGATACTCTTTGCTTCTGCAGGCAGCATATCTCAGCTGTGCAGCCCATGCCAGAATGAGATGCTGGACCTCCTATTCACTGATACCCTCCCTGACCTGCCATGTAAACTGATGTGTCATGGAGAAGACATTTCTTTTCACTTACTTGGCAGGGGAAATGACTTGCTGCCTAACTGCCAAAAATCTCTGCCTGGGGAGTGAACTAACAGAAGTCAGCCTCTGCTAGGGCCAAGTTGAGTTTGCCAGAACATTTTCTTCAGCCCTCATCCTGAGCAGTGCTTCCCAAATTTTTCCTAGCCATTATTCATTGCATAACCCGACCTGATTTTCTGCTTGGACTAGCCAAGCTCAAAGAAACTTGGAATCAACTTCATCAGGCATAGCTGATGGTTCCCCAGCTTCCTGATGTGCCATGCTAATGGGAGTAATGAAAAGCAGCTGTTTCTTACCTCTAAAGAAAAACTACTGAGGCACTGCAGTTCATTTGGAGGTGAGTTTGATAAGGCTGTCTTCCTTCTTAGAAAAGTTCACTGCATGTATTTTGCTCTTTAGATGGAGAGGACCAAACAGGATTAAATTAGTGTGTCCAGAAAATCCTGAATGTGCTTTCCTGGTTCAAGTGCTCACACAGAAGGATTACCACTCTGCTTTGTAGGGATTTTCTGTAAGATATAATCTGTCTACGGTTATCTGGGAGTTTCAGTCATGTATGTAAATATAAATAATACATCACTGCTAAAACTGAACATATCAACAGAGTAAATGTTTGAGAGACTGTCAGAGCATTTAAGAAATACATGGCATAAAGAGAGTGTTTAGATGTAATGAAGTTTTAATGAAGCAAATGTTTGAATTCATAGACAAATCACAGACACTTAATTCTAGCAGCCTACAGACTCTTTAAGCCCTCAAAAATATAGGAATTCGATTTTTAAGAAGCTCTTTGCATGCCTGAAAGCTGTTGACAAAATTAAGTTTATTTATTAATTCCTTATGAACTAAACACAGAAATCATCTTTCCTGTATCTGCAACAAGACAATAGCACAAGTATATACCATGAATTTTTGCTGTCCTGGATAGAGTTATGCCCATGCAAAGGAAATTAATTGTTTGTTTTCACATTTTAATTTTCCATGTGTTTTGTGTACATACAGTTTTTGACAAACTGCCTTTCCTAGAAAATTTTCTTCATTATTGTTTGTATTTTTTAACTGCATGCCACAAGTCTAGATTGTATTAGAACTCAGTCTCCTAAACAAAATCCTTTCAAATAAAACAAGCAGAAAAAAAATCTATCTCAAGGAGGTTAAATCACATAGAAATAGGTTGAGATTATAGGATGGTTCTTAGTGAAGGGGGAGCTTATCTGAAAGGCAGGAGATAAGAGTAAAGCCTGCAGTCATAGTGACAAAAAGGGCTTCTGGAATAAGAAAAGATCTCTTTGTAAGTCAGTACACTGTATGTGACTGATGGTCTGAAAAAGGAAAAAATTACAATTTCCAAGAATAAGGCTTGTTAAAAGGGAAGAGGTGAAGGGAAGAATTGAAGTATATAGCTAAGGAAAAGCAAAATAAGTACAGAAGAATTCTTTCTCTATTATATGAGCTCTTAAGTCCATAGTTTCCATATTTTAGAGGAGTACAATAAGCTAAGCAGCCATGTGGCTATTCAAGCCTGTTCGATAATGGAGTGATCTTAAACAGTAAAATACTGAGCAGGAAACTACCCAAGTGGCGTCTCTTCTTGGCCTCTCAGCCTCTTGTCCTCGGGTCCCTGACCTGTTTAGTCTGCCCCCTTATTTTCTAGTGGAAAAAGGTGATGTTTGGATCACTGCTGTTTGACAACAGGAATGATACTAACAGGGTATGTTTGGATTACTTTCTCCAAGAAGGTAATGCAAATCTACCTTCTTCCTTTTACGGTGCTGGTGCTTTTTCCCATCACCCAGAGAGAATCTTTTCAATGCACCTGTTTGGGGTTTTTTGCTTTGCAGTAGGAAAAACTGTTTGGGAAGCCAAAGGAGGTGATAACCTACAGCCCTAAGAATTGGCTTCTCTGCAGGTACAAGAGGTCAGATTATCAACAGTGCAAATTAACTACACATCACATGGCCAGAGAAGAGGTAAGGAGCAAGATGGACTGGAGGAGCAGATGAAAGAAATGGAGAGGGTGTTCTGACCTCTTTCCTAAAAAGGAAATATATTTGTAACTAAGTTTGGTGCTAGTAACTGTATTTACCAAAGAAGCTCTTCAGAAGTAAACATTCTAGCAATGCATATTTGATATACAGGCTGGGAAACATGAAGATAATTTCACCCATACATATTATAAAGACAGACTATAAAATTGCACAACACCACCAACTGTTTTTTCCCTGATTTGTGTAATTTATTCTTCTGCATAAAACCTTTTTTTTTTTTTTTCCATCCACTGAGCAAAAATTGTTTTGCTGATATGGTGCTTTCTCTGTGAAGAATAAAATTTAGTTTACTAATCTCAGCTGGGTATTGCCAGTAAGCTTATTAAGTATTTAAACCTTACAGATCACACTGGCTTGAGCTAACACCTGGTTTGTTCCAGTCACTGGTCCTCCATCTTATTTTGAGTATTCCTGTAGGATTTAAACATCTTACCTTCTTTATAATATTCAGTTTAACTGGATACAAATACTAGGTTCTATAAGAAAATTTATGACTCTGTAAAGACTCTTGGTTGAAGACAGAAAACTAATTAGTAGTCTTATCCACATAATTCCATCTTAGATTAATTGGAGCTATTTGGCTAAATCTTGCACTAGACAGTTGTTGCAGGTCCCTTCCAACTGAAATATTCGATTCTATTTCCCTCAGCTTTGAGTATCTCAACCCTTGTTATTATGCAAATCATAAATCCATCCATGCTTTTGGCAAATAGCTGTACAATTCATTAATCCCTACCCCTCAAACACAAACATCTATCACTTGAGCTAGTTAGGCAGTAGGTAGTTTTGTGCTTATTCAAGCTGTTGTATCAGTGAGATACAATATACTGATGGGTAAATGCACATCTGGGTATGTTTTGTCTGCTAAGACTGCATGAATAAGCAAATGTGTGCTAATGTATCCACTCCCCCCCCCTTTTTTTTCCCTTAACTTCTACTTTATATCCTTGTTAAGTTTGAAGTTCATAGTATCTTACTACCCAAAATTATATTCAGATAATTTCTTAATTTTTAAAATTATTCTTTTGTGTGTGTGTTATGTTTTAACTAGTCTGGGAGTATCATATTCAGTGTCACAATTTGTGTTTAAGTTTCATAGTAATCTTACTTAGAAAGGACTCTGAGTACATTCATGGTGCTTTGGCTGGGCAAACCTCCCAGCCTGATGCATCCAAATGAGGACCCAGTCAAATATGCCTTGGCTGGGAAATGCCAGGCTGTTCAGGAGGTAGTACTTTTAGTCCCTTTCTCACAGCTGAGAATGTCTGACTGAGGAAATACTCCTTTGCTCCACTCTTGTTCAAACCACAAATGCTAGAAGCTAACCTGTTTGATTTTGCTCTGAAGGAGGGAAGAAATACATTAGCATGCATTCATCTCAGTCCACTTTGTTTCTGACATCCCAAAGAGTTTCCAGGCATAAATAAAAATGACTGAAGGCAGTAGCAGAGCAGGGCTCAGGTTCAGAGATTTGAATTATTTATGAGCAAGAATGCTAATAGGGACAAAAGAATAAGCTTACAAAGCAGCATTAATATACCTTGGGTAGTGAAGCAGTAGGCAGCTTGAGTTGATAAGCAAGGATGATCCTGATTCAAAGCATCAGAAGACAAAGTGTGAGCAGGTTGTAATGCCACGGTGTGTGCCAAGTGTTGTTTTTAATGCTGAAAGCAGTTTTTCTTTAGAATTTAACGAATAAGTGATGTTCCAAAAGCGAGGAAGCTTTTTTATCCTGGTGAAATCCACATAGAAATTAAATACAGAAGTTGATATTTGAAACTGTGACAGGACCATAGTGTTAATTTATGTTATTCTCAGAGGCTTTACAAAGGGCAAAGTTGATATTTAATTTTCTGGTAAGAAACTGTTAACTTTGCATTTTAAAATAGTTTTTTAACATTAACAGTTGTATTTTTACAGTACATACCAACATTTACCCGACAAGCTTTGGTTCCTTTACTAAGAGGGAGAGCCGTGTCCCTGGCAGCAGTAGGTGGCAGTGCTCCCTCTGCTCTCCCCCGCTCGAAGGCACTGCAGCAGCAGCAGAGCTCCAGGAGCCATTTCAGGAAGAATGGTGAATTTCAGGTTTCTTCAAAGAGAGGCACTTCTGCTTGGGGGCAGAGCTAGTGGGCTGCTCTCATCAGAGTGGTTCTGGAACAGGCTCCCCAGGGAGGTTGTGGAGTCTCCTTTTCTGGAGACACTCAAAACCCACCTGGATGTGTTCCTGGGTGACTTGGTCTAGGTGCCCCTGCTCAGGCAGGGGGGTTGGACTAGATGATCTTC